>CADDIJ020000215.1:0-20411 GCA_902809745.2 Tetradesmus lagerheimii
TGGCTCCAGCCCACTGAAGGCCTGCTGCAGGCGTATGCGGCCTTCCTTGCAGCCACGTGCTCGGCTGAGACCATCAAGAACCACCTGGCCGGCCTCAAGTTTTATCTGGGGTTGTTTGCATCTGTGGACTGGTCGGGCTTTACCTTGCTGCAGCGGCAGCTGAAGGGTATCAGACGTGTGCGTGGTGCATGCCAGCAGCAGAAGCGTCCTGTAACCATGCAGATGCTCTTATGCTGGGTGCTGCAGCTGCAGCAGGGCTGGGATAGCAGGGTTCAGTGTGTTGTGCTGGCGTGTGTGTTAGGTGTGTTCGGCATGCTGCGCAGGTCCAACCTGGTGCCTGGCAGCTCTTCTTTGTTTGAGGGCCGCAAGCACCTGCGGCGGTGTGATGTGGTGTTCGTGCCTGAGCTGTATGCGCTGCAGCTCACCCTGCGTGAGACAAAGACGCTACAGTTCCGTGAGCGTGAGCACACGATATTTGTGACAGGCAGCAGGGGTGCAGCACTCGACCCCGTGCAGTTGTACTTGGATTATGTGGCGAAACATCCTGCTGCTCCCACGGACCCTTTGTTCATGTATGTGGGAGAGGATGGCGGGCTGCAGCCCCTTACGTTTGCTGGTTTGGCAGCTGGTGTGAAGGAGCTGGTGGCGCTGCTGGGGCTGGACCCCAGCCAGTACGCGTCCCACTCCCTGCGACGTGGTGGTGCTTCTGGGGCTCTGGCTCTGGCGTCGGGTCTTGCGCCGTTCTTCACGCGGTTTCAGGGTGACTGGAAGTCGGAGTGCTATCTTCGCTACTACACCCTGGGCTTGCGGGACATGTTGCGCATCTCGGCTGCCATGTTGGATCAGGTGAACCGTGTTTGGCCGGCTGGTGGGTCGTGAGGGGAGGCTGTGGGGGGAGGAGGCAGTGCTGTGATGCACTGCAGGGCCTGTGGCTCTGTGCGGGTAATGGGTGTAGCGTGTTTGCGGTGTTGCGGCAAGGGCAGCAGACTCATGCGCAACTGCTATGTGTAGGCAGACGCATTGTGGTGCTAGTTACATCTTTGTTGTTTTGTTCTCATGTTTGCCTCAGTTAGATTACACAGCAATGTTTGAATTTGGAGTTTTGAGAGCAAGTGGTGCGAAAGCATGTTGTCATGTCACATGGGGCATGCTTGATGCACTGCCAAGTTTGCAGCAACATCACTGGCTGCAGTGCATTGTTTTGCTTGATGCTTCAACAAGTAAATAATGCAGAAGCACCAACAGCGTATAAACCCAGATTGTGTGAAACGCGCTGGCGTATTTCTGCCAATGTGGAAGCAGCGAATAGTTGGTGAAAAGCTAACCGTGTGTGATAGCGAATGTGTTACACAGGGTGGTTTTGAATCCAAGCAGGGCTCAGTCAGGCATGCTTGATTCATCAACTGTTGCACAGACCGCAGGGATCACTATTGCATGAATAGCACGCGTTTCGTGATTCATGCGGGTGGTGAAAAGGTTTTCTTTCCCACCCTCCCGCCCTGTTTGTTCCTCCTTTCCTCCCAGGTGGTGGTGTTTGCCCCACCTTGGGGGGGAGGAGGCAGTGCTGTGATGCACTGCAGGGCCTGTGGCTCTGTGCAGTGTGGGTGTGTGTGCCCTTGTTAGCGTGTTTGCAGTGTTGCAGCAGGGCTGCTTGGGCTGCTACTCATGCACAGCTACCCCCCCAGCTGCTATGTGTAGGCAGACGCATTGTGGTGCTAGTTACATCTTTGTTGTTTTGCTCTCATGTTTGCCTCAGTTAGATTACACAGCAATGTTTGAATTTGGAGTTTTGAGAGCAAGTGGTACTAAAGCATGTTGTCATGTCACATGGGGCATGCTTGATGCACTGCCAAGTTTGCAGCAACATCACTGGCTGCAGTGCATTGTTTTGCTTGATGCTTCAACAAGTAAATAATGCAGAAGCACCAACAGCGTATAAACCCAGATTGCACTGATGCCAGCTCAAGGGATCACACTGTACAGCACCTGGGCTGCAGCGGTGACAGGGGCCCTGCTACTGACATTTTTGGTGCTACAGGAGCAGGGCATGCTACCCTTGCAGCGCTGGCTTGACACACCATCAGCAATCCCAGCCCTGCAGTTCCCTCGTGCATGGCCAGTTGGCCAGCAACGCGCCTCGGGCATGCCCAGCAGCGTGGGATCCTGCAGCCAGAACACCACGTCAAGCTTTCCTTATGTTGGAAATGACGTCTTCCTTGACTTTTGCCACAAGGTCTTTGTCCCAGGCAGCCCCCTAGTGCTGACAGGCCCCAACATCCTGTTCATGCACCCACAAGATGCACCAGCCTTTGCATCAATCGTCCCCAAGCTGCAGCATAAAGTGGTGCTGGTGTCAAACTCCAACTTTGACCAGTGCCTGCCTTGGGCGCATGGAGATAACGCTGCCAGCTGGCAGCCACATGTTGACGCCATCCTCAACAGCAGCATGGTGGCATCGTGGTAGGTGCTGCTTATTCAGCAAGTTGCGCACGGGGGGTGGCACCAGCTGGCTTAGAGGGATTAAGATGGACTAAGCCTGAGGTGGAAGGCGCAGCAACTTTGCCAGCAACTGCTGGCACACAGCCACTGGCAGTGGGATATGCTGACACACTGCAAGCAGTAGCTGCCCCCTGCTTTGAGCACTGCTCATGCGTGCTACGCATGCGCCAGCTGTGCCAGGGACTAGTATGCCAAATTCTGCATGTGCAGTGCCAAACCGCAATGCCAACACCCACTGCAGTTTGATTGCAACCATCTGCTCTGCACCCAGCATGCAGCCAATACCGCATAAAACTTCACAAGGCTCATCTTGAAGCATCTGCTCTGCCTGCGCTGCCAGGTGGGGCCCAAACGTGGTCATGGCGCACCCCAAGCTGAAGAACCTGCCGCTGGGGCCCAAGTGGAACTGGCGGGTGCCCCGCCATCATGCAGAGGATGAGAACAAGGCACGGCTGCTGGCTGTGTTCAGCAAGTGGGCACGAGATCCAGCAGCAAACTTCAGGCTGCCCAAGGCTAACTTGTTGTTTGTTAAGATGAGTGAGGGCTCGTCTGACCATGCTGTCTGGGCACCGGCCAAAGGCAGGCGGCGTGTAGCTGTGCAAGCAGCTCAAGCACTACTTGCCTCTGAGCCGCCGCCAAATGTCACAGCATTGCCTTCATCACAGCGAGCATGTGCTGACACACCTGCTGTGTTTGAGCATGTGTGGAAAGTTGAAGATTATTTGTTCACAATGCAACAGTACAAGTTTGTGCTGTCGCCTGTTGGGAATGACGTTGATACTCACAGGACATGGGAGGCCCTGATGGCAGGTAGCATCCCCATAGTCGAATCATCTGTGCGTGACAGCATGTATGACGGTCTTCCAGTGCTGATAGTGAAGTCATGGAGCGACCTCAGCATGCAGTTGCTGCAGAGCGCCTTCACAAACATGACCGCTCCCAGCAAAATCTATCGCTGGGATAAACTGTTTGCGCCGTATTATCTCCAAGAGTTGACAACAGACCTGCTGCAGAGCTACATGACGTCTCCTTCACATGAGGGGGCCGGATGACCCTGCTTTTCCTTGCTTGCCTTCCTTGCTAGATTGCAGTGCTGTTGTAGTGTAGATGGTGTCTCCAAGACACTGTTAGGGGCTTGAGTTGTGCGGCACCATTAGGGGCTTGGGCCGTGCATTGAACACAATACCTTGATGGGTAGTATGATGATGATGATGACAATACCTCATAGGTATTTGTGTTTAGTTCTGGTCTGCATTGTGACTTGTTTTCATCAATCAATACCATCGCATTTGAGTATGTTGCAATGCAGCACAGCAGGGCCTCTATAAGTCACCAAGATACTTCAAGGTATCACCATGATATGCAGGGCCTGCACGGCTTTCTTATGGCAGCTGCTTGCGTCCGGGCTGGCATATGCCATATGCCAATTCTCAGTGGGAACTACAGTGCTCTGCAAGCTCGTGCCGAGTCATTGCACAGGTGACACATGATTTTGCTGTTTTTCCGCCAGGAGTCAGTGGTGTTATGTTGATTAACGCGGTTTAACTGAACTCCTCTCTTGAAGAGCAGCAGCACTGATGCCTATCACAAAACAGACTGCAGACTGAACCCTAGAGGCAATTTGATATGAACGTTGCTTGTCATTTAAATACGTTTAAACATATTTCGAGTGCATTACTGATATTGAAGTTGTGTTCCCGACGCCTTTAAGCGAGTCGCACTTCTCCACAAAGCGCAGCAATGGTCCTGCAAGTCTGAACACGCGATTAACCCAAAATGCACAGTAACCACATGTGTAATGGATGATAAACTGATGTGTTTGTGCAAAAATGCACACCTACTGGAAAAATGAAACTTGCGTCAAAAAGTGTAATTCTGCTGAGAAAATGCAAGCCATGCCAAACTGTGTATCGGATCCATGTAGGTGCAACAAGGTAAAGCATGCACCTGTACACAAACTACATTACTTAGAACAATACATAGATTGGCTGAGCAGGGAACCAAGCAAGGGAAACGTTTCCCCTCTCAAGGTGCACAGCTTAGACCATAGGCCTGTCATGTAGGGGGGTCAAGCAAGGGAAACGTTTCCCCTCTCAAAAGTGCACAGCTTAGACCATATGCTGGTCTTGTAAGGGGGTCAAGCAAGGGAAACGTTTCCCCTCTCAAAAGTGCACAGCTTAGACCATAGGCTGGTCATGTAAGGGGGTCAAGCAAGGGAAACGTTTCCCCTCTCAAAAGTGCACAGCTTAGACCATAGGCTGGCCATGTAGGGGGGTCAAGCAAGGGAAACGTTTCCCCTCTCAAAAGTGCACAGCTTAGACCATAGGCTGGCCATGTAGGGGGATCAAGCAAGGGAAACGTTTCCTCTCACAGTGCACAGCTTTAAAAAGTGTGTGCCCCTGACCTGGCAATCAGCAGCACACCATAAATAACAAACCTTGGTAACATACCATTCACAGAGGCTTGACCCCTGAAAGTTTGCACCAACACCTGCATGCAACAATTACACCAAAAAAGCGATCCAATGTCAACTGGAGCTGCACGGACGAGCCAACATCAGAACGCACAGTTGTGCCCACCAAAGCACTTGCTGTAGGCACCAAAGTTAGCTTGCTGCCTCGTTACCGCTCATTTGCTGCAGGTAAGCAACATCGAGCGATACATGCACAACCAGCAGCACACAGCAGTGTGTGCACTGATGTGAGTCATGCAACATGGCACAGTGATGCAGTGCAAATAGCACCAAAAGAACGTTGGGACCGTACAACAGCAAATCGACTCTGGCAGCCTGCCACAGTGGAAGCCAAGCCAGCAACAAAGCACATCCTTTTGCTGTTGTTGAGTAGCTACAAAAGTGCAAAGCATCCATGCAGTAACCGCATGCACATACACGTACAAAGTGCAAAGTGGCTGCATCATCTTGCCCACAGCGATGCAATGCACGCCACAAAGTTGCTGAATGGTGCACTGTCTATCACAACATTGCCATGTGTTGCTGAATGCCACATGAAGGACCAGTATGGACGACTCAGAGGCTGTGGGGGACGCCATTCAAAGCAGCGCATGCAGGCAGGCAGGTCGGTCAATTTTGTTGTGGTAATAGTCAGCCTGGCATAAAATGGAGTGGTTAGCGTGTCCGTGCAGCGCCTGCAACAATACAACTGCTTTCTTCTTGATGATGAAGACATGCCAGGTGGAGTGATTGCATACTATGGCACTGCACTGTACAAAAAGGCACTTGTAGGATGGCAGAGCAACTGCTGTATAAACAGGCACAGCTGTCAGCTGTCAGTGCTCACACAGCCACCCACCATTTCTCCAGGGCTGCTAGCTGGCTCAGCAGCTCACGCCAGGCATACACCAGATGCAGCTGGGTAGTCTCCAGTGTGCGGATGACACCTTGCGGCTCCCTCTTGAGCGTGCCACGTGCGTTCAGTGCAGCTCCCATGTCACTGACAGCACCATCTGGCAGCGGGCTGTGCAAGTTGATGCGCAGCTGGTCACCAGACACCTTGACTGTTGTGGGCGCACAGTCCATGCCTGCAGCAGCCAGCAAAGAGCAGCGGGGGGAGGCATTTTACATCCATCTGAAAGCCAAGCAACCTTTCAACACAGGCCTTGCACATCATACTGTGGGTGTCAAGGGCCCCCGCAGGTCACTAGCAGCAAAGGGGAAAACCGATAGCAGCTAAACCCACAGCTTTCTCGCCCCCACATTGCAGGCCCCAAAACACGGCTGCCCTCTCACCTGGCATCAGCGCACGCCCAAACAAGAGCCTGAAGCCAGAGCGGCCACTGGACAGTGTGTTGTTCAAGCTGGTCTTCCGCTGGCCTTGCAACTGAATGCACCCCAGCAGCCTGCGTGTTTTGCACAAAAAGGCACAACGCAGTGCAGCTAGTCTCAGCAGTCTGCTGTCAACCTGGATGGGCAAACATATCAAGGCACAGCAAAACAGGTGCGCCTCATGTTGGGTGTGTTGGCATCAGTCACTGGCACGGTGCCAACATCACAGGGACGGGCAATCAGCAGAGGCCAGTGTCGAAAGAATGGGCAGCAGGACCCGGCATAGACCCCTTTCAAACCCTACGAGAGCGAGCAGGACCCACCTGGATGTCATGATGTCTGCCTCGATGGTGAGGGGATCATCGTTCACTGACAGCAGCTGCAGCAATGTGCCAAGGTGCTTGGCCAGCCCACGGTTTTCCCTGAGCTCAAGGAACTGCCGTTGGGTGGGATCTTGTGCAGCAAAGGCTGCCATGGCCTGCTTGATTGCTGCTGGGCTCATGCTGACTCTGCTGGCTGCGCTGCTGCTGGAGCTGCTGGAACTGCCATCTGCTGCTGCTTGTGCAGCCACTGCAGTCCCCTCTGCTACAACACACCGCCAAAGCGGGACCCCAACTATGCACACAAGGCGAGCATGTTGCTTTGCCAGCGTGGGGTTGATCAGCATTCGTGAGCCACGCACCCGTGGGGTGGACAGGACCTGCAAGGCAACAAAAGCAGGTGAGTCACAGCATACAAAATGCTACCAACCATCTCTGGTTGTAGCTCTGCCCCAATACCAATTTCTGAGTTGCTTTGTGCCCTGGCCCCAGATAAAGCCAAAGTTGGAGGTATCACTTGACCCATTTACAGGAGCTTGTGTATTATATAATTGTGCAAACTGCTACCACTGCCATCCGGTCTTAGTGCCGACCCAAAGCAATTCCTGAGCTGTTTGTGGCTGGCCCCAGTGTCTGGCCCAGATAAAGCCAAAGTTGGAGGTATCACTTGACCCATTTACAGGAGCTTGTGTATTATATAATTGTGCAAACTGCTACCACTGCCATCCGGTCTTAGTGCTAGCATGGGATGCCGCTCATGGGCTGTAGGTATGCAGCACATGTGTATGGAACACCTGCTGCCCTCAGTAAGTTTAGGCACTCCTACCCTCAATGCCCATAGGAGTGCTGATGTTCAAGTTTCTACACAACATTTCACACATTATGTTGGCATCCAAAAGAAAACAACACCCTACCTTGTACACAATCTTGGCTATTTGTTGTGATCCACCACCAGCAGCAGCAGGCACTTGCTCATCCACCCAGTCATCATCGCTGCTGCAGCAAGCATCATCATCCTCATCTCCCCTATCAGCTGCCTCAACAAGCACCTGCTGCTTGGCCTTTGTGGTGACCTGCTTGCGCTGCCGCTTGGCGTTGCCGCTGCCTGGTCCTGCTGTCATAGGAGCCACAGGTGCAAGTGACCCTCCCGCCTTCTGCGCTGCTTGTGCCTGATGGCCCACATGCTGCACTGGCTGCCATCCTGGTAGTGGCGGCGGTGCAAATCATCATCATCATCATAGGCAAAGCAGGTGTGCAGTGCCCAAGGGTGGCCCCAAGGGGTGGTGCTCCTGCATGATGCGCTGCTGGGTGGTTTGGAACCCCGTATGGTTGTGCAGGGGGTACCATGTATGGCCATGGGACTGAGGGGTAGGCTGTCTGGCTGGGCAGTTGATGTGGTTCTGCACCTGGTCCAATCTGAGGCCAGGGCATGTAGGCAGGTGCTGCTGCCATGGGGGCCACAGGCTGATTTGGTGGTATGTTTGGACCTGTGGACAGTCCTGCTGAGTGCTGAATGTGTTGCTGCTGTCCTGAATGCAGCTGCTGTTGTGGGGGTGGGGGTGGTGATGTCTGCATGGGAACTGTTTGTTGCTGCTGCTGTTTGTCCTGCTCTGCTGCCCCTGTGCTGACTGGCCTGTGCCCCTCCTTGCTGCCACTGCTGCTCAGCAGGTAGAGCTGCTTTGCTGGGCCAGCAAGCGCCTGCAGAGCGCGCTGCTCTGCAGTGGGGCCGACAAGCCAGGCTTCAGTGGCCTTGTTGGCTGCTGCAGCGCAGCTACCAAACATGCCAAAGCGCCTGCTGGCCACAGTCACTGTGCACAGCTCAGACCCTGTACGCTGGTACAGCTGCTGTGCAAGCTCCTTGGTGGTACTGGGGAAGCGCTTGAGGCGCTTGTGCGTGCTGCTGCTGTAGAACGCTAGGCTGCCTGGCAGTGGCGCATCTTTAACAACCAGCTGCACCTTGCGCAGCATGCCCGGCAGCACTTCCCCCAACGCTTTGATGGTCCCCTGGAACATGCCCTGGGTGAAGTGGGGGTCCTGCCCTTCAGCATACAGGCTTTGCGGCATCTCCAAAACTACCACCTGACCCATTGCAAGGCGCTGCAGCTCACCGCACCCCTGACACTGCCATTCCTCATCTTCAGGGATGGTTGTAAGCCCAAAGCAGCCCAGGTGGAATCCCTGGCTGTAGCTGTCACATATCAGCATGGTTTCTGGGCTGCTCTGCTCGCCACATACCAGGCATGCTGTGTCAGGATGAATGGCGTCCCCCACAGCCTCTGAGTCGTCCATACTGGTCCTGCATGTGGCATTCAGCAACACATGGCAATGTTGTGATAGACAGTGCACCATTCAGCAACTTTGTGGCGTGCATTGCATCGCTGTGGGCAAGATGATGCAGCCACTTTGCACTTTGTACGTGTATGTGCATGCGGTTACTGCATGGATGCTTTGCACTTTTGTAGCTACTCAACAACAGCAAAAGGATGTGCTTTGTTGCTGGCTTGGCTTCCACTGTGGCAGGCTGCCAGAGTCGATTTGCTGTTGTATGGTCCCAACGTTCTTTTGGTGCTATTTGCACTGCATCACTGTGCCATGTTGCATGACTCACATCAGTGTACACACTGCTGTGTGCTGCTGGTTGTGCGTGTATCGCTCGATGTTGCTTACCTGCAGCAAATGAGCGGTAACGAGGCAGCAAGCTAACTTTGGCACCTACAGCAAGTGCTTTGGTGGGCACAACTGTGCGTTCTGATGTTGGCTCGTCCGTGCAGCTCCAGTTGACATTGGATCGCTTTTTTGGTGTAATTGTTGCATGCAGGTGTTGGTGCAAACTTTCAGGGGTCAAGCCTCTGTGAATGGTATGTTACCGAGGTTTGTTATTTATGGTGTGCTGCTGATGGCCAGCTCAAGGGCACACACTTTTTAAAGCTGTGCACTTTTGAGAGGGGAAACGTTTCCCTTGCTTGATCCCCCTACATGGCCAGCCTATGGTCTAAGCTGTGCACTTTTGAGAGGGGAAACGTTTCCCTTGCTTGATCCCCCTACACGGCCAGCCTATGGTCTAAGCTGTGCACTTTTGAGAGGGGACATGTTTCCCTTGCTTGACCCCCTACATGGCCAGCCTATGGTCTAAGCTGTGCACTTTTGAGAGGGGAAACGTTTCCCTTGCTTGACCCCCTACATGGCCAGCCTATGGTCTAAGCTGTGCACTTTTGAGAGGGGAAACGTTTCCCTTGCTTGATCCCCCTACATGGCCAGCCTATGGTCTAAGCTGTGCACTTTTGAGAGGAAATGTTTCCCTTTAGCCCCTAATGCCAGCCTATGGTCTAAGCTGTGCACTTTTGAGAGGGGAAATGTTTCCCTTGCTTGACCCCTACATGGCCAGCCTATGGTCTAAGCTGTGCACTTTTGAGAGGGGAAACGTTTCCCTTGCTTGACCCCCTACATGGCCAGCCTATGGTCTAAGCTGTGCACTTTTGAGAGGGGAAACGTTTCCCTTGCTTGACCCCCTTACATGACCAGCCTATGGTCTAAGCTGTGCACTTTTGAGAGGGGAAACGTTTCCCTTGCTTGACCCCCCTACATGACCAGCCTATGGTCTAAGCTGTGCACTTTGAGAAGGGAAACGTTTCCCTTGCTTGACCCCCTACATGACAGGCCTATGGTCTAAGCTGTGCACCTTGAGAGGGGAAACGTTTCCCTTGCTTGGTTCCCTGCTCAGCCAATCTATGTATTGTTCTAAGTAATGTAGTTTGTGTACAGGTGCATGCTTTACCTTGTTGCACCTACATGGATCCGATACACAGTTTGGCATGGCTTGCATTTTCTCATCAGAATTACACTTTTGACGCAAGTTGCATTTTTCCAGTAGGTGTGCATTTTTGCACAAACACATCAGTTTATCATCCATTACACATGTGGTTACTGTGCATTTTGGGTTAATCGCGTGTTCAGACTTGCAGGACCATTGCTGCGCTTTGTGGAGAAGTGCGACTCGCTTAAAGGCGTCGGGAACACAACTTCAATATCAGTAATGCACTCGGAATATGTTTAAACGTATTTAAATGACAAGCAACGTTCATATCAAATTGCCTCTAGGGTTCAGTCTGCAGTCTGTTTTGTGATAGGCATCAGTGTCCAGCTAACCATCTGAGCTGCCACCTGTCAATTCACTAGGATGAATGTTTGCAGTGTGCTTGTGCTTGTTCTGCTTTTCTTTCTCCCTCAAGGAGGGGCCCCCTGTGCTAAGGGGGTGTGTTATGTGATGTGTTGGACCCCATGAGCCCGCGTTCGGCTCCTTCAAGGGGTGGGCCAGAGGCCCTACTTTGGTAAATTGGTAAATTGGTAATTGGTAGTGTGGGCGACAAATCTCCCAGAACGCGGTAGGCCTCTGGCCAGAACGCACCCGCTCAGACTCGAACCTGTGACCTTTGATCGGCACATGTTATGATTCGACCATCACCACTACACCACGAGTTTAAGGTCCCCGCAGACCAGCCGGCCCCCACATGCCGCATGTACGCAAAGCTGGCTCCACCCACTGTACTGCTCCGCTGGATGCACTGAAGAGCATTCACCAAGTACTGTGAAATACACCCGGTACACCAGGCTGGTGTGACACGATGTCCCAGCCGCACGGCGCTTGCTGGGCCGCCTCACGCGCCGCCCTTCTGCAGCCCCCAGCTCAGCAGCCTGCTGCAGCAACTTGCCCATGTTCCCTGTTGCCACTGGTGCTGCGGTGCTGAGTAGCAGCGCCAAGCCTCTTCTGACCAGCTCAGCTTGAGTGCAAACGAACCCTGCACCACTACAGCCTCCTGCTGCTGCTGCTGCTCAGCAGTGTTGCCCCCCTTGTAACAAAAAACAATACAGCCTCCTGCTGCTGCTGCTGCTGATCAGAAGTTGCTGTTGCCCCTCAGCCACATGCTATTGCTGCTGCTCAACTGCTGCTGCTGCTACGGCGGTTGCTCAACTGCTGCTGCTGCGGCCTGTTGAAAGCACAGCGTGGCCAAGTGGCGACAGCTGCAGTGGCTGCAGGAGTCTAGGAATCACAAACCCCGACCAACAACCACATTCCGCTGCTGACCACAACCCTCCAACTTCTGTATCATCATCATCATCATGTTACCCATTAAGCCATAGCATCAACGCCATCGGCCCCGCGCCCCTCAGGAGCGGAAGAAAGAGGGAGCACTGCTCCATTGTGTTTCCAAATATTACGCACATCCCAAGCTTGGACAAGATACTCAGCAATGCTCCTAGATATCACTCGGCACACCCCCCTACTACCCCAAATATCATCAGAAACAAAACGCAACAACTTAGTGGATGCATCAGTCAACGACAACACATTGCGCAATTTTTCAGCGCCGCCAGCAACATCACGCAAAACAGACCGAATTTCATCAAGCATAATATCCCTCTGAGCAGAAGTAGCGGGACAATCAAACATCAGATGTGACAAAGACTCAACACCCTGACCACAAGCAGGACATGCTGTGTTAGAATCAGCTCTGCTGCCACCATAACGACTGGTACGCTCATGCACGCAAAGACAGCCCATTCGAACACGCATCAGCAACTCAATACCACGCGTTGGCGCACCAGAACACAAAAAGGGCCTAGCCCTTTTAAAACGCATGGTATCAGCATGTGTAGGGTGCACATGCGCGATGTAACGGCTCAAAGTAGAGTGCTGCAGTGATTCACAAACAATTCTGTCTGCATGCAGCTTCCTGACCTGACGGTTGATGTGATTCTTGCACGCATTAGCTCGATCAGCCGCCGCCTCAACATCACACCATACTTGCAAAGCAAACTCTGCACATACTTATGCCAAGGTGTCACCGCAACAGCACCACTAGGGCGCTTCCACTCAGCTGAAAACACCTGATGTGGCAACCGACAGTTCTGCATACGCTGAACCCTAAAGTAATACTCCATCGCCCTCTGATGAAGCCACATGTGCAATGGCTTCACACCCCATTCAGCCAGAACAAGTGAAGTGCAAGGGCGCTCCTTGCCACAACGCATTGAGCACTTGATGATGTCAGTCTGCACTTTGTCAATCTGTTGCAGTTGCCTTGCAGTTGACGGAAACCAGACCTCGCTGCCATATTCAACAATCGGGCGAACGCATGTAAGCAGAATGATACGCTTTACTTCCACGCTGATGAGCCGGCTCTTCCAAACTGGCATGAGCCCACCCTTCACACGATGCACTTTTGCCAACATCTTCTCAAAGTGCGTATTCCAGTTGCAGGCATTGTTGAACCACAGGCCAAGGTAGCAGTACTCTGATACAACAGGCACAGGCACACCGTTCCAAACGATGCCAGAATCAGCCAACTGGCTGGGCTGTCTAACTGGTGAGACATGCATGACAGCAGACTTCAAGCTATTCAGCTTGAACCGCCACTTACAACTGTATTCATAAACTGTTGCAGCCACAGCCTGAACCTCAGCCAACTTCTGTATGAAGAGGGCAGGCCTAGGACACGCAATCTGCAGGCACACTGCAGCAAATTGCTCTTCTATGTGCAGTGATAATGTGCTGCGCCCACAACAGTGCATGTCCATTCAACTCTTCACAACCTGGTGCGCATGCGCAGACGCCGCGTCAGTGCATGCAGCACGGCACAGGGGCGGCAGATGCTGTAGCTGCAGTGCCAGCGCATGCAGAACCAATCTGAGAAAGGCCTTGAACGTGGACGTGAACACGTTCGTGCAACGTAAGCACCACGTACGGCGTTATGCAGAGATGGCATTCATGCTGCAGGCAGACCCACATCTGCAAGAGCAAATCAAATTGCAGGCGCACCCCCTCCGGGCTGCCGCAGCACTGCTGGCAACATGTGTAGTATGCATGGGTGCTGCTGCAGCAGCACACAAGGCCACAACTCACGCACCACTCCCATCCATAGAGCAGCGCTGCTTGGCAGGCAAGGCAGCGTTTCATATGCATGTTATAAGAGCAGGTGGTGGCGTGCCGGTAGACCAAAACAACCCCATACTTTGGGTGCATCGCCATGCAATCTGCGCTCCTGCGGGGCGAGGGTGCGATGGCGTAGATGCTATGGGTGGGTCTAGTAACAACATGATGGTGATGATGATGATGCAACAATAAATGCACTGCAATGCATTCTCTTGAGCTGTCAGCAGCAAGCCGTAGCTGAACATCAGCGCCCTGGCTTGCGTCCACCAGCGTCGTTGTCACGCTGCGCTTCAATTCGCACTAGTGCCATCATAACCTGCTGAAGGTCTGCCCTCAGCTCCTTAAAATCCGCCTTTATCTCTGCTTTGAATTCTTTTTGGTCTGCGCTTAAAGCGTCAAGCTTGCCTGCAAGAGGCACAGTCAGCACATGCACAATGGTGCCAATCCCCGCAATAACCGCTATCAGCGTGCCTATTGCCGGCTGAGTCGCCGCCAAGGTCCACATCAGGGCAGCCCATGCCTGCAAACATCAAGCAATGCAGGCAGCAGCGATCGCATTGTGAGTTAAGCAGCTTTGCACAATATGCAGACACCAGCCTGGGCATTCTGCAATGCTGTGGCTGCATGCCTGGCCCTGAAAGAGATATATCAACCAAGTTGTTGCTATCTGTTTGTTTCTGATATAATCTGGGGTAGTAGGGGGGTGTGCCGAGTGATATCTAGGATACTACTGAGTATCTTGTCAGCGCTTGGGACGTGCGCAATAGTTGCAAACACTATGAAGCAGTGCTACCTTCCTTTGCGCTCCAGAGGGGCGCGGGGCCGATGGCGTTGATGCTGTGGCTTAAATGGGTAACACGATGATACGGCAGCACAAGTAAAGACATTCCAAAGCAATGGCATGGCACAGCAGTTGAGCACAAACCAACATACTCCTTGTGTGTGTCAACAGTGTACATTTGCTA
Source organism: Tetradesmus lagerheimii (assembly GCA_902809745.2). Taxonomy (NCBI): domain Eukaryota; kingdom Viridiplantae; phylum Chlorophyta; class Chlorophyceae; order Sphaeropleales; family Scenedesmaceae; genus Tetradesmus; species Tetradesmus lagerheimii. The sequence continues at coordinate 14,500 of CADDIJ020000215.1, forward strand.
CATGTTGTAGTATGCCTGCCATGCTCCATGTCCATCTGCAGCTCCATGTCCATTGACAAAGTGCTCGCCTTGCTGCCCCGCCTACAAGGCAGAGACACGCCGTCAAATTATGCCTCTCTTGCTACTTGCCTGTCCAAAGCTGTTGCCGGGTGGCTGCTGGTCATTGTTGCCATCACTGCCACCCGGGGAAGGTGTGCGGGGAACTTTGCCCCCTCCACCAGGAGGCTGCTCCTGCTCCTGCTGCTGCTGCTGCTGACTGCCAGATTGCGACCCATGCTTGGCAGCAAAGCAGCGCTTAACGTTGCTGCCACAGCCAAGCCGAGCCGGAACATGCGAGGGTGGCTGCAGGACCTGGTGCAGCAAACAGAAAAGCGGCACATCAGGAGTCTCGAGGCAGCACCTCTGCCTGTTGCATGAGCAGCTAACGAAGTCTGCTACATGTAAATGGGTTGCAGCCACACTTGCTGCATACACATCAGCATGTGCTCAGTGTTGGTGCCAACAGCTGTCTCTGCAGGACTGTCAGCGGGCATGCCAAAGCACAGCAGACTTCCAAGGCCTACGCCACTTATGCGGCTGCATTCACCAGGCTTCATTGATTGTACTACAGCTCTTGAGCTACAAACGACGCAACGCGCAAAGACTGCAAGCATGCAGTGCAAGGCCAGGTCTTGCACCACCAGCAGACATGGTCGGTGTGTATGCTGTGCACTATTATCGCCCCCTACTGACAACATCGTCTACAAGCAAGCACCAGTCCAGCTCACCGCTCTACTGCCCGCATGAACGGATGTGCGTGTGCACCTTGAAGCAAGAGGCAGCATGGTGAGGGGCACACTGCAAGCTGTTCCCCGCAGTCGTATAACCTTGTAGCTCTTAACAGTGAAGGACCTGGAGGGCTATTGGGCAACCAAGGCGAGAGGAGATGAGCACAATTTGAGCCCCGCACACCAGACTTGCTGTTAGTAAATGCTATGCAGCTTTATAAATGTCCACTGCTATGGTCTTTACCCACGTTATCAACGGCGAACCGTCCAGCCTGGACTCCAGGCCCTGGAGGCCACCTGCTATGTTATAAGTAGACTAGCGTGACACCCGTGGCGATGCCACGGCCATGCACACATGTGAGCAAGCTTTTTGATGCTCTCGATCGTTTGTATGTTGTTGGGCGCTTGAGGGCGTAAGGTCCATGACATGGTGCACATCAGAGTGGCTTCTTGGCCCTACTGGCCCTACTGGCTTCTTGGAGCCAAGGCTTCTGAACTGTGTACTGCTGCCCCTTCTCCCACCAGGGCTCCGCCTGCCCCGAGGCCTTCACAGATGATGCCCCTAATTTAGCTGATTATGATTGCGCGCAGCGTCCTCTGCCTGTCTTTGATGCTGTCGATCGTTTGCATGTTGTTGGGCGCTTGAGGGCCCCAGCCCTCACCTGCATTGAACCGAGCCTCGTGTGTTGTTTGCCTTTGATGATGCCGATCATGTTGCTGCTGTTGTTGTGTTCCTGGCGTAAGGTCCGTGAGCTGCATGCTGCCGACTTGCGAGCAGCGATTGCACTTGGACGTGCTTTTGGAGATGTTGCGGAGCAAACGATGTAACCCTTTGTTCGTGTTGTGGCGATAGCTGCGCACTGGGGCACTCTCACACAACTTGTAACAACCTCACACTTGTGGACATCCACAGGCGCCCTCCGATAGGGCCGACGCTCTCTGAGACGATAGATTGTGCGATGAGCATCGTTCCAGCGGAGCGGACATTACGGGTGAAGTTGCGCCGTTTGCGAGAAAAAGGCATTCGAAGGGTCTCCCGCAGCCTGTTCTCCCGGCAGGGGCCACCATCCGGGCGCGGGCCCCTGAACGAACGATGCCCTTAATTTAGCTGTTTACAATGAAGGCGTGCTGGGCGCCTGCCGGCGCGAGCCGCGCCCGTTTTTCCCCGAAAACAGGACCGGCAAAGTTGTTTCTTATATATATAGATATATAGATGGGTATGCTACATGCACCGGGCTGTGCATAGTTGCGTGTTGCAGGCTTGCTGAATCCCGACATGTGCAACTTCGTTTGCAGGCTTTCGTTTGGCAATTCGCTGCCTGTGCTGAGACGCCGTACTGACGCAGGCGGAGGGCCTCGAATGTGCTCGAGGCCCTATGCCTCTTAGCTTGCAGCCAAGCCCTTACAACTGCCCTGAACAGCACAACTTATGCAAGTGGGGCTGGCGCTGCGCCCACACCTCTTGCTGCCGATGCCGTTTAGCAGCAGCAGCAGCAGCAGCAGCAGCAGCAGCACGTTGCTGTTGCACCTGGTGCTGCCCTAGAGGAGACACGTGTGCGGTGCAGCTGTGTGCACCTATAGACATTGCGCGCGAGAGAGAGAAAGTAGTTACATGTGGGTCCCAGTCATCATCTTACAAACTTTTCACACTTATACCGACACTCTCCTTTTCACTCAACATACACGCACTCATTCACACATGCAGATCTGCGTCTCCATGGAAGGTAAAGACATGGACCGCCTGAAGCTGCCACTGATGGTAACCTCAACCAAAAACGACGAGTCTATGTACACAGCATTCACAGTCACAGTGGATCTGCGCAAGGGCACTTCCACTGGCATCTCAGCAGCAGACCGCGCAGCCACGCTGCGTGCAATGGCAGATCCAGCTTCGCACCCTGATGACTTCAGGAGGCCTGGGCACATCTTCCCGCTGCGTTACAGGCAGGGTGGCGTGATTGTGCGCCCGGGGCACACAGAGGCGGCAGTTGACCTGGCGCGCGCTTCAGGTGAGCCGCATCTACTGCAAGTAACAGCAGTGGTTCTTGAGGCCGTCATATCCCGAGCCGTATGCTGCAGTTGACCTGGCACGCGGTTCAGATGAGCCGCGCGCACTGCATCCCAAACGTTATTGGGTGACTTGTCGGGTTGTCATAGCCCGAGCCCTAACTTGACCTGGCGTGCGCCTCACTTGTGACATGTATATTTGTACGTGAGCCGTGGTGGCTGCCAGCAACCACAGCTGTTTTATGCATCAACAGAGGTGTGCATTAAAGGTGAAAGTGTGGTGGATTCAACATGACATGCAGCATAGCGCCTGTCAGCCGCAGGCGCTGCTGCACATCGCATCACAGCATGGATGCCTGTACCTCCATCAAGGCTCAACATGCTGGCATGCATCTCTCGTGCTCCTGTCAATTGCGCCGGCAAACACTCTTTAACCACATTTGTGGGCTTCCCTGGTGCTCGTTTGCCCTCGCAGGATCCTACCCAGCTGGTGTGCTGTGTGAGATAGTGGACCGTTCAGATGGCAGCATGGCTCGCACGCCGCTGCTGATGCAGTTTGCAAAGCAGCACGGCCTGAAGATCATCACCATTGCAGACCTCATTCGCTACAGGCTGCGCCACGAGCAGCTGCTGCAGCAGGTGGCAGCAATGCAGCTTGAGACACGGCACGGCACCTTCACAGTGTATTGCTTCAGATAAGGCTTGCAGTGGTGTAGACGTTTGCAGAAGCACTGCTGATCACCATCATATATACTAAGGTGCTGCTGTTTACATGGTTGCATCAATGCATGTGCTTGAGTGGTTGCTGGGCAATGTTGTGCTGGAGCGTGCCAGCTGGTTGTTACGTGCACTGTGTTGAATTTCAGCGCCTCTGCCAGCTTGCTTGCTATGTGTTGCCAAAGTATTTATTTGTAATCATCTTGCCTCATCTGCTGATGCCGCCTGGTCCCTGCGTGGTATGTGCCTGCTGCTGCCACAGGTCGCTGGTTGATGGTGCAGAGCATGCAACTCTTGTAGCAGGCCCCGTTGGCAGCAGCAGCAGCAGTCATAGCCAGCAACAACAGCAACCGGTGCTGGCGCGCATGCAGATGCAGCAGCACTTGATGGACGTCTTTGGCTCGCTGCATTGCGGTCAGAGACCCTTTTGGATCAAGCCATGGCAGCAATTGCTGCAGCAGGTAGCGTTGTGCTGTATGTGCAGGGGCACAGCTCGAGCGGCGCTGGTAAGGGGCTAGCTGCTGAGTTGCAGGCCTTTGCTCGCTCGCAAGAAGCTTGCAGCATCAGCAGCAGTGCAGCAAATGCAGCAAGCAGCAGCAGCAGTGATGCCCTAGAGGGTGCCAACAGGTCAGGTGCAAGCAGCAGCTTGTCCGTCGACCTGAGGGACTCTGCTGTTGCAGCACACATGCTGCGGCATTTGGGTGTTAGCAGCGTGCGGTTGATGGCTGACGACGCAGATGAAGCCCAGCGGATGCGCTGCTGTGGGGTGGAGGCAGAGGTAGTTGGGCTGCTCAGCAGCAGCAGCAGGCAGCAGCTGCAGGCACTGTTGGACGCTAGCAGCAACGGCAGCGGCAGCGGCAGTTTGAACGGTGCAGCGCCTGCAGGTGTTGCGCACTGAAGGCGCAGGATTGGCGGTGGGTTGGCTGGTGTTCGAGGCGGTTGTAGGTTTAGGAGCTAGCTGTGAATGTGAATGTGGCTTGTTGAATGGCTGCATCGGAGGGTAGACGGTGGCCTGGGGTGTGAGGTACAGTTGTTGGCTGAACCTGGTTGCTGGGTTTGGTTGCATCATCCTGCATCAGCACAATGTGGGCGGTAGTTGATTTGTGGTATCGCTTGCGTGCTGATGATGTGGTGCATGCCGTTGGCGCACGCTGGCTGCACTTCTGTCTGCATCGTGTGCCAGCTATGTCGTGCCTGGTGGAAAGCAGCGGCTGCAAATCAAGCTGCAGCTGGGCATTGCTGGTGGCTGCATGTTGAGCATTAGTTTGAGTGCATCAGCTCCGTGCACCAGTGTTATGATGTTGCTGTGTATGTGAGACTCCCAAACTATGACAATGGTTGTCATGGTGTTTTCCTAGGCATCATCATCATCATCATCATCATGTTACCATTCAAGCCATAGCATCAACGCCATCGGCCCCGCGCCCCTCTGGAGCGGAAAGAGGAGGGAGCACTGCTCCATTGTGTTTGCAATTGTTGCGCACATCTCAAGCTTGGACATGAAGCTCAGCAATACTCCTAGATATCACTCGGCACACCCCCCTGCTACCGCAAATATCATCAGAAACAAAGCGCAACAACTTGGTGGAAGCATCAACCAGAGACAACACATTGCGCAATTTTTCAGCGCCACCAACAACATCACGCAGCACAGACCGAATCTCATCAAGCATAGTATCCCTCTGAGTAGAAGTCAACGGCTCTAGCATCTCCATGGTTCTGGGTTTAGGCGTTCCCACGTGGGGTGCACCCTCACTCTTCCGCAATTGCGGCTATTCCAGATCCCATGTATAAATGCCTTGAAAGTATCATTAACACGTCTGTAGATTTTGAAACATCAGCGAGGGCCCAATGCTGCTACCAGAGTGAACAGCAGTAGCAACAGCAACAGCAACAGCAGGCGCACACTTGCGATCGTGCCAGGCTGAAACGCATTGTATATCTACATTAAATGTATAAGGGTACCTAACTTTCCAGCAGTGCGCAGCATGGTTGCCCGCAACTCGGCAGCAGTAGTAGAGGTCCGGCAGAGCTCGTGTGGCCATCAACGGGGAGCACATCGCAGAAATAGTTAAATGGCACTGAGATCAAGCAAATTGCCTGGAACTCAGGGTGCGTTGCTGCTGCCTCTACGTTGGAACAACCCTAAGGCAGGCAGCTGATAGTTTGCTTGCACGCAAGACAGACATTGCAAACCATATGCATTGTACGGTACCACCCATGCATGATTGAAAGCCGTTGCATACTCTGCTGGACCTCTGCTGCTTCTGCAGTGTGACAGCATACAGCCTGCAGGCTTTTGTGCCAAAGTGCCCAATTCCCTAGAGCCGAAACTTTCGGCTCTAGGGGATCGGGCACTTTGAAGTTCCTGCGGATGCCTCCTGCTCGCCCTCCATCCCCACGCCTTCCCCCCCCCCCCCC
>CADDIJ020000219.1:0-18220 GCA_902809745.2 Tetradesmus lagerheimii
GTAACGGCTCAAAGTAGAGTGCTGAAGTGATTCACAAACAATTGTGTCTGCATGCAGCTTCCTGACCTGACGGTTGATGTGATTCTTGCACGCATTAGCTCGATCAGCCGCCGCCTCAACATCCACACCATACTTGCGAAGCAAACTCTGCACATACTTATGCCAAGGTGTCACCGCAACAGCACCACTAGGGCGCTTCCACTCAGCTGAAAACACCTGATGTGGCAACCGACAGTTCTGCATACGCTGAACCCTAAAGTAATACTCCATCGCCCTCTGATGAAGCCATATGTGCAATGGCTTCACACCCCATTCAGCCAGAACAAGTGAAGTGCAAGGGCGCTCCTTGCCACAACGCATTGAGCACTTGATGATGTCAGTCTGCACTTTGTCAATCTGTTGCAGTTGCCTTGCAGTTGACGGAAACCAGACCTCGCTGCCATATTCAACAATCGGGCGAGCGCATGTAAGCAGAATGATACGCTTTACTTCCACGCTGATGAGCCGGCTCTTCCAGACTGGCATGAGCCCACCCTTCTAAACGGGTGTTGAAAAACACCGACTATCCCAGACACTATTGGTCTCACCGAACTGACTATGGTTGGAGCCATAACATGGCCAGGTGTGGGGGTGGAAACCAACCTAAAACCCACCATAACACCATATGTTATCCCGTTGGCACAGTCCTGGACATCAATGTTACTGACGTTGTAACACGATGTGGTTGGCAGGACCTGGGAATGACATACAGCGGCCTCACAGGGTGTGACATTCTCTCGCCACACACAGTACATTAAAACGCCCTTCTGACACATGATCACACACAAATAATTGACTCAAAATGACAAGGTTCACCAACAAGGCCTTACACCATAAGGTTGCCCTCATTGGTCCCGCGTCCTGTGAGGACGGTACTCCGCAGCTTCCAAATCTCACACACAAAATCAGCTATTGCTCTCATGGCTGTCACAGCACTCGCGTCTTCGCGCTCGGCTCCAGCTGGCCGGACAGGTTCATCATTGCCTAGGACATCATCTGTCAGCAGCACCCTCCAGGTATTGGCCGGTGGGCCTGCTTGAATAGCCGCCAGTGTGCCCCTTGCATGCAACGTTACAGACGTGAAAGGTGAAGATGCAGCATGTGCCATGCCCACAGCTGCACAAACTCCCAAACTCCTATACACATAATTTGCCCCAATGGGAGAGTGACTCTCTCATTGCACAATAATCGTGTGCATCTGCCATCCTTGCTTGCTGTTGCCTAACCACCTTTCGAGCCTCACCTGTATGCAAACTTGGCCCAGCCACGTGACGGATGCGGCAACCGCGTTATGTTCAGCGTCATGTCTGGCTGCTGATCCAATTCTGCCAGCCGATCCACAAAGCTCTGCTGTTACGCATAACAACTTGCGGTCAATGCATGGCTGTCAGGGTTGACCAAAAAGTAACCACAGAATGCCGTGTGCGTGCCTAAAATCGTTGGGTCTTCTACATCTGTGAGGCTGCTGCCGTTGAGGTAGGTGTTAGTGACAAACGTGTCACCCCTCTTGTGTGACCATGTGCCATCTGCGTCCCGCCTGAAGAAATGGTAGTCTTGTCCTTCTGCACACGCAGCGCAACATACGCAAGCATACACAAGATTAGTAATGGTATCATGGTTGATCTAGTTAAGTCGCAGTGACTACATGTCTGGTTGTTTGGGTAGGTATGTTCACGACTCAAGGATGGCACAGCTGCACACCTGCAGTCACCAGCAATCTCCACAAATTGAACCAAGAAACCCTCGCAGGAGCTGAAGCGGGCACAAGCGGTGAAGTGAACTGTGAGCAGCATCTCACCTGGGCACAACACCATTGCAATGTAGTGCTGGCCTGGCGGCGGTGCAGCAGAGTACACCCTCCTCTTGCTGACTGGCACTGCTCCATCCCTCTCCACCTTCTGGACAGCATCGCTGCAGCTGGCAAAGTCAACGTCAAACTACCCTACTCAACATGATACATGAAACTCGTGCTGCACGCAAGTACTGAACACACAACAGAACGCACATTGTCTTCAATGTTGCCTTCTTGCCGTCATCCCCCAGGATCAGGTCGCAGGGCAGTATGCCAGCAGCAGATGTCTGCTGCGCGTCCAGCCGCGCCTCCAATATTGCCACCGTCAGCAGGAGCTCAGCCATCTCTGCACGCCATGGCTGCTGCAAGCTGCCCTCGCCAGCCGCAGCAGCACTGCATGGGCAGGCCATCATGTCTTCAACCTGCAAAGGAGCAAGCCATGCGCATAGAAGGCATAAACAGGTACCATCAGTGCAAGTGCAACACATATTGGTTGCAGAGAAGCACACCCCACTGCACATAGTCACACGCGCCATATTGCTGTGATGTTTTGATGAATTACTCAAGCCCTGGCACAGCGGGCGACATCACACATGCATGTACTGCCGACAGCCGCCCAGAGTTCACACTACTCAACAAACACGTACCTGCTCTTCAGTGGCACCAAGCTTCAGCGCTTGCTCTGCCAGTTGCGCCTGCTCCGAGAGGGACAGCTGCCACTGCGCAGTAGCTCTCATCCACATGCGCACCAGCAGTGGCGCCAGGTCAATCTCCTTCTTGCGCTGCCACGCCAGCATTTGAAGCTCCAGCCACAGCTCGCGGACAGGCTTAGCTGCATTCTGTAGCGTCATGCCGCTTTGGCCCAGGAACCTGTTGCATATCTCATGGGGCTCACCACAGCCGCGCCCAGCCCCATCCACACACTTCAGCGAGTTGCGCTCAGCACAGCTAGCGCTGTGCATCTTGATGTGGAATGGGGGCAGCGGCAGTGGCATTGCCAGTGCCCACGCGCACAGCGCTGGGTGCCAGCCACTCTGCTGCTCCACGAACCGCCTGAAGTGGGGCCCCCACCTGCAGTTGATGTCGTACAGGCTGAGGAAGGGCCACACGTTGTGGATGCACATCAGGATGTGCAGCAGGCAGATGGCATATGCCCACTTCTCGCCAACAGGCATGTTGACTGCCGCAAGGACAAAGCCATGCCTGCAACAACCACGGCCGCAGGGCAGCAACAAGCATGGCCAGAACATCACCACAGAGGCAACATGTCAGACCTACAGCAGCCAGCAGTTGCTGTTGTTGCAAGCGCCGCACAAGGTGTGTGCCTCCTGACCAGCGGCTACGTGAACGTCCAGACACTCGCCTGTTTGCTCGGTGTTGGCTGCGCTTGCAGCGGTGCTGCCTTGCTGGGGCTGAACTAGAGGATCCAGCTGGCCCCAGAGTCACATTGATAACACGTGGTTCATACAGTATAGCCTGCTTCTTTGGTAGGACAGGAACACACTTGAACTTCTGCTTCTTTACAGTGTTACTCATTGCCAGCACATGCACGAGGCTATAGACATCGATCAGGGCTTTGTTTCAGAATTAGAGCAATCATCGAAATGTGCAGCACTGTGAGCTCCGTTCAGCAGCCAAGAGACGCGTTGCAGGCTGTCACTAAGTTTGTTACTGCTGCTGTCACAGGTGTTGACTGCCAACAGAGCAGGCAGCGGCACATCAAAGCCAGAAAAAACGAATGTTGAAAGGATAGAAGGCGTTTGGAGGTTTTTCAAAGGAAACAGTGGGGATGTCATCCAGCCGTGGTGATTGAATCGCTGGATGTGCGAACTGAGCTTGGTCGACAGCGCCCTAAGCCTTAACTGGTGAGTTATCACTGTGAAGCAAGCCCTGGGCTCGTTCGATGCATGTATTTTCTCTGCTCCATGCCACGGCGGTAGTTAGACTTTATGCACCTCCATGTCACGGAGGCCACCAGAGAGTTACCTATCCTGTGTCTGACTGTCACGCGCAACCCGGAGCCCAGAGTGGTTTGGTCTGGTGCAGCACTTGTGCTGCAAAGTGATGTTCTTCAAGGTTTCTGGAATGACATGGTCACGTCGATCAGCGACCATCTGATGTTTTATCGATGACGTTGTTCACGTGAGTTACGTTATTGAAAAATGACACCGATCAGTGGCGTTGGCGGCGCTATATGGGCCAGCACAACAGAGGCCGCGTGGTGTGCTCGGCAGCTCGGCCAAAAGGGACTCATTCTGAAGCAGTAACCTGTCGCCATCTGCGGTGAGACCATGGAAATCGGCGTCGCATGTGACGCGGTAGTGCGATCAAGCTTAAGCTTTTTGAGCCGCATCTCAAGTTACTGGCACGCTTGCGGCCCAGTGGTAGAGTTGGGGGTTGCTTACACTGTAAAACACGTTCCAAGCGGCACACTTCGCTTAGACTGCAGCAATGTATGTGTTGCATATTTGCATTGTAGCATAATAATGTTCAAAAGGGAAGAAACTCGGGTGGTCGTAGATCACCCGCACACAGCATCAGTGTCAGCACTGAACGCCCTCAGCAGTGCCATTCTCAGAACTTCACACTCGCTGACATATGCTTGACGTGTCACGCTGCCTGTCTTGATGCAGAGCCAACCAGTAACCATTCCCAGCCAATAAGCTGCATAGCTACAGCAGGGGCTGACTGCTTGGATCAAGCACACTGTGAGTTTGCTTTGCTGGCCCTGGCAGCTGCTGGCGGTGTCAATCCGCCATTCGCCCAGCATAGCGGATGCATACAAATGTGCTGCACATATTAACATGAAGATGGTGCACACATGGGTAGGTTGAGAGCTGCAGCTGTATTGAGTACCACTATGTCAGTAACAGACTAACATGACGGTGGTGTACAGCTGGGCAGTTTACGAGCCGCAGCCGGTATTGCAGCTGCCATTACTGTATGCAGCCTTGCGGCACTGCATGTGCTGGCCTCAACAAAGCAGTGCATTTGATCGGTGATCACTGTGACAACTGCTGATACTGGTAGACAGCCATGCCAGTGGCTGCACACTTAGGCTGCACATTTTGAACAGGGAGAGCAGCAGCAGCTGCGCCCGTTTGACGCGTTCCCTTGTTGCAACAAGCCAGTCGGCTTATGTGCCTGTGGTGCTGCTATTGAGGAAGGCAGCCATTGGCCCAGCCTTTGGCTAACACTTACTGATGCACGCAACAGCAGCACTGCAGGCAAAAGCCAGCAAGATAGCGTGCCAAGCCGCAACAGCAGCAGGAGCACATACGTGGTGCATTATCTGTCACTGGTTATAGTACAACACATGATTGACATCATCATTTTGTCTCACCGAGTTCTTTGCCTTGCAACGCTACCCGCCCATACACAGGTGCTGCTGTTCCACAACGCTGCATCCCAGCAAGGCAGACTTTCCAGATTCTGCAAATCATCCCCCAGTCACCTGCCGTCAATACTGTTATTGAACAATGCGTCCTGTCAACAGCCTTGCAGTGGTGCTACTGTGCCTTGTGGCGTCTCTCAGCTTGGCAGGTGAGGTCACACGCAATGCCAGTTCTGTGTACTGCATGCGGTAAACGAACTTGAATGTGAATGTGAAGCCCTGGACTGTAGTCTGACCGCCGATGAATGGCTGTTGTTGTTGAGCGAGGTTCTCGTTGTATACCCATGCAGTCTGTCACGGCCAGGCGGTGACCACCAGTTGCCGCAACATCAGCGATGTAAGAAGCTGCAGACATAGTATGTAGTATTACTTGCATTTGTATGTTGCAAGAATTTGAAAGCCTTTTCCCACTGTGCCTGTCAGGTATGCAGTGCAGCATTTGACGGTCAGGCACTACCTTACTCAGCTGTCGCATGTATCTCAGCATTCATTGCAGGCGAAAATGAAACATGTGGCATGGCAGCAGCAGCGCTGTCAGCCGCAGTGCACAGTCACAGTTCTCAACATCCCTTTATTGCAGAGTCTCCCCTATCTCGTACATATCAAACAAACAACTCACTTGTGACAATTTGCTGCTGCACTTGCGAAAATGTCACCTGAATTGCAGCTGCTGCCAACTGGAAATCAGGCTACGCTGTCAGCAACCGTGCTGGCAGGGCCCTCCTACGCACCACGCCAGGGCAGGCCGATGCCGCTGCCGCCGCTGCTGCTGCTGCTGCTGCTGCTGCTCAAAGCATAGAGGTAATCAGCGCAGCAGCAGCTGCCGGGAAGCCTTTCACAGAGTTCTTCTGGTACAGGGTAGGCTTGGGCGTTGCCTCTGAGTGGGCAACCGGCAAGTGTCGACCAAACGACGAAACTGTGTGCTCATTTGGCTTCATCAGTTACTACGAGCTGCAGTCGAAAGAGTCTGAACCAAGGCGAGTCAGTCTGATGGTCGAGTTAAATGGTCAACACGTGGATGAGAAGAATGTGACGATCGGGACTTGGGGTTGCTGGTACCACCCGCCCTACGACACGCTGTTGAAAGACTTCAAGCAGGTGACTACCATCAAGAATGTAAGGGGCGCGGTTGATCAGGTGACAATCACAAACTGGAACAAGCTGGCAATGCCCATGACCTGCAGCTCCTGGAATGATCCGTTGACGTTCCCTGCTCCTGCGCCCATGCCAAACTGCACCATGGCAGGACTCATCGTCCGCAGCAAGGCCAAGTGCGACACTAAGAAGTTCAGGGCAACGAGGCAGTGCGTAGAGACGTCCGAGGTTTCTGTCACGTCAGGACGAGGTGGCAGCTGCTACCCAGACGCTGCTGCCAGCTCAGTAATGGCAGTGGTGGAGTGCGACAACGGAAAGCGTTACGAATTCTCCCCGGCCATGGATGGCACCGGCATTTCCTGGGTGAGGACGGTCGTGACCCCCAAGGCCTAAACACCCCGGTTCAACCCACAAGGCTTTCAAGCGCCGCTGATTAGCATGTTTGAGCAGCCTTAGGCGTTGCCTGCTTTTTGTACTGGCGCCGGCAGACAGTTGGGTCAACATGATGTTACTTGTCGCTGCAGGATCACTCTTGCAGCTGAGGTTTGCGTGCAAGGCCGCGTGCTCGGCAGGTGTAAGGGTCGCGTGCTCAGCAGGTGACGGAACTACTATGGCATAACTTGTCACTGCAGGATACTATGGCATAACGTTTGTGTGTGCATGGGTGACCTGACGGATGTGTTCTAGCATTCGATTGGCTCCAGGTGTTGCAATCTCACTGCAATCTCAGAAAGTGTTGGCAGGCTGGCACTATATTTTTGCAGCCTTGATTTACGGATCGCTTTCAACACAGAACGAGTGGTTACTTATCACTCACAGCAGCTGTGGTGTGTCAGCGTGATGTCATAGATTTCAGCATTGTGTTCACCCTGTGTTCATCATCAAGACCTCATGGTTTGCTTTTGCAGTGCAGTATTGTACAGGGTTCGAGCCACTGGCAACATGGCCAGTGACCTCACCCAAAAACCTGCACCCTGTTGTTGTGTGCTTCTGATGGCGAGTACTTGTTGATTCTGTCCGTGTTCATAGGATTGAAGCCTGATGAAGGGTGAAGAGCCCGAAACGCGTCGCTTTCCATGTAATACGACAAAACAGAGTCAACAATAGTGTGAACTTGTCTCAACAGTAGCTGTAGCCAGTCGCATTACGCTATTGCTTTTCAAATTGCTGATCTTTTACGACAGCGCTACATAATCCGTAGACTTTCCTGTGGGTCCGCACACGATGGCAAATTCAAACCGGTTTGCCGTTCTTAGCAAAATCCAGGATGCCGCTGAAGCTGATATCATTGACGCTCAGATGGCAGAAATAGAAGAAGCACTAGGTGCACGTCCTGCAGGACAGCGTGCAGCAGCTGGAGCTTCGACACCTGGCGCAGCAGCAGCAACAGCTGCAGCTGCAAACGATGCTAAGCGACCAAAAAGACCTGGCCCAGAGCCAGATCGCGCAGGTCGCGAAGTAATTCCAAATCTATGACTTGCCTTGCCTGTCACAGTCGGGTTGCTATAAACTGTTTTGTAAAGTCCTCGAATGTTCTTTTCGGCAGCCATCTTATTAGCATACTCGGCATTCTTCATTGTTTCGTAGTAATTGGGTTGGGTTTCAGTGTTGTAAATAATCATGATGCCGTGATGGCATCAATTGGTTTGCACCTAGGTGCAGGCTCAGCTGGGCAGCTGCCAAGGCGGCTGTAGTGTAGCATCTGCGGGCTGTCGTGAAATAGTGTACAGTGAAATGGTGTACAGTTCAACTGAGTTGCCAATCATCTACCGCCATGCATGATGGATAATTGGCCCAGGCCAATCACGTGGACTCCACGTGACGTGGCGTTGTTGGCTGTACACAGCCTTTATTGTCGAAAGATATCAACATAAACACGTGACGGCGTCACGACGTCGCACTTCTGTTGCAGCACCGTGCAGCAAGATGCTGCTGTGCGGCACACCTGCAGCTTGATCAAACTCGGCGCGGCGCCTGCAGCCTGCGAAGATCGCCGTTCAATGGCGGTAAGTTACCTGCGAGCATGCACTATAGAACACCAACTGCGTGTATCTGAATATCACGTCACAACCTGTCACTTGCAGGTTGAGCCAGCCGCACCCAGTCAACACAGAAGAACAACATAGCAGTGATGCCGCTGTTCTGACTCAAGACGCAGGCACACAAATACCACCGTACCAGACCTGTGCAGTTGTGTGGGTGCTCCGTCACCTTCACAACTGTTTGATGATGATAGATGACAACTGTTAACTGCACAACCGTCGACTGCACAAAAGTTTGTGCTGGCAGCTTAACGTGCTCCAAGCGCTGGTAGCTCAAAGTGGAACATGTAATGTGTTGCAATGTTTTCTCCGTGGCTGGGCCGGCTCACCAAAGCCTCACACCACGCTCAGCAGTGTATGCTCAGCTGATGATCAGCCATGACGGCAAACACCAAAAGCCACAGAACAAAGTGCCAAATCGCACCCGCATGCCAGCTGCACCTGCCAACACATCCTGCTGCGCAAAAACACTGCATCAACAGCGATGCTTTTGACCAGCCAACCAGATGCCCTGGTAAGCACGTGCACCTCAGCAGCTCATGAGTGGCTTCCAGCCCTCCTCCTTATCCGCCACATACGGCGCCACCAGCTGGTCACCAGCCGCCATGCGCAGCTTCTCAGGTGTTGCAGGCACATCAAGCGCAAACACGACAGATGCCGCGTCACGCACACCAAGCAGATTTGGCATCAAACCGGGTAAAATCAAGACGCGCAAATCTGCAACACAAGCTGTGAGCGCTGGCATACTGTAGCGCCTGCTACGCACCACCACAAACAGACAGCTAGCAGCTCATGAGCGGCTTCCACCCTTCCTCCTTTTCTGCCACATACGGCGCCACCAGATTGTCACCACACGCCATGCGCAGCTTCTCAGGTGTTGCAGGCGCGTCAAGCGCAAACCAACCCGTCAGCCCTGCTGCCTCACGTGCTGCATACACTGCATCTTTGAGTGCAAAGAAGACTGACGCACCCAGGTGGAATGGCGGCTCTCCGACGGCCTTAGAGGAGTGAACGGCGCGTGGGTTAGGTGTGTTCTGCAGCAACTTGACGCGGAAGTCGACTGGGATGTCGTTAGCGGTGGGGATCTTGTACGTGCCTGCAAACATGGCCCAAGCAGCACAGCAGCATGTGCAAGTCAACACCCCATCCTCCAGCATATTTGAAGGACAAAATCAACTGGGCCATGTGGTGCAGCTTGACGCGGAAGTCAACAGGGATGTCGTTGGCGGTGGGGATGTTGTAGGTTCCTGCAAGTAGCAGAGCACGCAGAGACACAGGCAGCAGAAAGTTGGCATGTGGCTGCGGCAGTTGAGAGCTTCATGGAAGCAGATCACTGTTGGGGGTAGATGGGATGGAGTCGACAGGGATGTTGGGGGTGGAAATCTTGTATGTTCCTGCAAGTAAACGAGCAGCAGAGCATGCAGAAACACAGGCAGCAGAGAATTGGCATGCTGTACTGCACGTGGGTTGGGCGTGTTCTGCAGAAGCTTGACGCGGAAGTCGACTGGGATGTCGTTCGCGGTGGGGATCTGGTACATTCCTGCAAGTTGGGTGGGCAGAAGAGCATGCAGAAACACAGGCAGCATCAAGTTGGCATGTGGCTGCGGCAGTTGAGAGCTTCATTGAAGCAGAGCACTGTTGGGGTTGGATGGGATGGAGTCGACAGGGATGTCGTTGGGGGTGGGGATCTTGTAGGTTCCTGCAGGTAAACGCACAGCAGAGCACAGAGAGACACAGGCAGCAGAGGATTGGTTGGGCGTGTTCTGCAGCAGCTTGACTCGGAAGTCGACAGGGATGTCGTTTGCGTTGGGGATCTTGTACGTTCCTGCAAGTACCAGCAAAGTAGAGCACGCAGAGACACAGAAAGTAGTGGGTTGGGCGTGTTCTGCAGCAGCTTGACGCGGAAGTCGACAGGGATGTCGTTGGCGGTGGGGATCTTGTAGGTATCTGCAAGTACCAGCACAGCAGAGCACGCAGAGACGCAGAAAGTAGTGGGTTGGGCGTGTTCTGCAGCAGCTTGATGCAGAAGTCCACAGGGATGTCATCCGCGGTGGGGATCTTGTGGGTACCTGCAATTGAAACAAACAGCAGAGCACGCAGAGACACAGAAAGCAGTGGGTTGGGGGTGTTCTGCAGCAGCTTGACGCGGAAGTCGACTGGGATTTCGTTGGCAGTGGGGATCTTGTACGTTCCTGCAGGTGCAACAAGCAGCAGAGCACGGAAAGACTTAGACAGCAACATCAAGGCGACTTGTTGTGCGGCCGCGGCAATTCAGATTTTCAAGAAAGCACGGCAAAGTTGGGGGTGATGGGTTGCACATAAAAGTGGTGAGATCCTCTAGATCTGCCAGACACCAGTGGGCGTTTCACAATAGGCAGCTTATGCTGCGAGCATCACAACAGCTGTTAGCCAGCAACACAGCCATGTGTATGGAATACCCTTGCGCAGACGTGTGGGGTCTTGAATCCATGAGCTACACAAGCTCAATGAATAATTGTACACAATTGCCAAGGTGTTTGTTTCACCTGGTACCTTGGTGAAGAGGTGCCCAGGCTTGAGCGTCACAACAGCTGTTAGCCAGCAGCACAGCCATGTGTGCTGCCTGCCCTGACGCATATATGGGGGGTTTTAAATGCATGTGTTACACAAGCTCAACGAGCAATTGCTTAGGTGTGCTTTTCACCTGGTCCCTTGGTGAAGAGGTGCCCAGGAATAAGTATATGACAGAGAGACCCCTGAAACCCAGGGTTTATATTGTAGAGAACAAAAGTATTATTTTCACCTGGTCCCTTGGTGAAGAGGTGCCCAGGCTTGACCCAGGGGTGTGCCTTGTCGCCCCAGATCATCTCCTCCAGGCACAGCCAGCCCATACCTTGGACAAAGCCGCCCTCGATCTGCAGCAGCAGGAGCAGCAGGGTGCGGGAGCAGCGTCAGAGTCAGCAGAACTGTCACAAAGGAGGTAGCTAGCCCATACCTTGGAAAAAGCCGCCTTTTATCTGCAGAAGCAACAGCAGTAGCAGTAGTGAGCAGACATGTGCTGCACCCAGCAGACTCCAGGCACAGCCCGCCCATACATGGGATAAAGCCGCCCTCAATCTGCAGCAGCAGCAGCAGCAGCAGCAGGAGCAGGGTGCTGCGGCATCGCCAAAGTTAGCAGAGCTGTCACAGTGAAGGTGAAGGTAACTAGCCTAAACCTTGGACAAAGCCGCACTAAATCAACAGCAGCAGCAGCAGCTCACTTCGACACATATCATAGCAGTTGACATTGACCAGCAGCAAACACATGCGGCAGCACAATGCGCGTAGCGTTTGGCGAAAGCGCATCATGTGAGCCATGACGTGAGCCATGAAAAACACGCTGATTGCAATAGCGGTTCTGTAGCTGGTAATCTTCATGTGCCTGGGCGGCTGCATCGTTACCTGGTCTATGTCAAACGCAGGGGCTGATGGGGTTGCCGACGTCCATCACAATGTCGGAGACACAAACAAGAGTAAAATCTACACCCCAGCACATTGCCGATTGGTGTAACAGGCACCCTCTCCTACACTGCCTGGGCGGAGTCATGCCAATCACAAACGCAGCTCATTATCAGTTTTGTTATAATGACCTGGCCTATGACAATCGCAGGATTGATGGGGTTGATGACGTCCATCACGATGTCGAAGACACATACTAAGCATCAATTGTAGCAGTTGACAGTGACTGCAGCAAACACATGCCGCAGCATATTGCAAGTAGCGTTTGGCAAAAGCTTCTTTCTAAACCAGTGAACTTTACACCCCGGGTATACATGCCACACGTGAAATTGCACGGCCCAAGGTTCGAACAAGCTAGAGCTGCATCTCCCCATACAACGTGTGAGCGTTGTAGTGGCAGGCATCTGTCATGATAACAGACTGTTTGCTGAGTGTAGCTAAGGAACCCGGCCTAAGTAGCGCAGTGGTTCATGGGCACCAGCCTGCGACCCTTTGGCGGGAGTTCAAACCCTGCTAGGGCCAGGAGTGGGGTTTCCCTGCTTCTTTCTAAATCAAGATGTCGAAGACACATACTAAGCATCAATTGTAGCAGTTGACAGTGACTAGCAGCGAACACATGCCGCAGCATATTGCAAGTAGCGTTTGGCAAAAGCGCGTCATGTGAGCTGAAAACAGCACGCTGATTGCAATAGCGCTTTACGTACCAGATACTGTGCTTGGGCCGCTGCGTACATAACACAGCATATGCTAGCACCCCTTACCTGGCCTATGTCAATGGCGGGGTTGATGGGGTTGCCCACGTCCATCACAATGTCGGGGAGACACAAGCGTTAAACCCATGCCCAACACAGGCCTGTGCTGCAGTGCATGTTGGTGTACCTAGGCGGCTGAATCATGCTTATGACAATAGCAGTTCTGTTACCAGCATTTATTCTCCCATGCCCTTTATTCACCTGGCCTATGTCGATCGCAGGGTTGATGGGGTTGCCCACGTCCATCACAATGTCGCTGCGCAGCAGCTGCCAGTCGCCAGTCAGGGTGTCGAGCTCCACCTCCGATACAGCAGTGCCGAAAACGAAGTAGTTGAAGGGGCGCGCACCACCAAAGCCTGCGGCAAACAACAGCGCGGATAGCGGAAGGGTGAACTAAGTGAGATCACAGAAGGCAATCCTATGTCAATGGCAGCGAGCAGCAGCAGCAGCAGCTGCCAGTCGCCAGTCAGTGTGTCGAGCTCCACTTCAGACACTGCTGTGCCAGACACAAAGTAGTTGAACGGGCGCGCACCACCAAAGCCTGCGGCAGCAGCAGCAGCAGCAACAACAACAGCGACAGCACAGGAAGGATTCAAGTGATGCACGAACAGGCAGTAGTAGTGGCGGCAACAGCAGCAGCAGCAGCTGCCAGTCTCCAGTCAGTGTGTTATCAGTGAGATCACAGAAAGCAATTCTATGTCAATGGCAGCGAGCAGCAGCAGCAGCAGCTGCCAGTCCCCAGTCAGCGTGTCGAGCTCCATTTCAGACACTGCTGTGCCAAACACAAAGCAGTTGAATGATCGCACACCACCAAAGCCTGCGCGAAGCAACAGGGCGGATAGCAAAAGAGTGAACCAAGTGAGATAACAGAAGATAATAATGCTATGTCGGTGGCGGCAGCAGCAGCAGCAGCAGCAGCTGCCAGCCCCTCTGTAATTGTCAAGCTCCACTTCAGAAACTGCTGTGCCAAACACAAAGTAGTTGAACGGGCGCGCACCACCAAAGCCTGCAGCAAACAACAGGGACAGCACAGGCAGGATTGAAGTGATGCACGAACAGGCAGTAGTAGTGGCGGCATCAGCAGCAGCAGCAAAAGCAATCAATCCCTGTGAGGGTGTCGAGCTCCATTTCAGACACTGCTGTGCCAAACACAAGGTAGTTGAAGGGCGCGCACCACCATATCCTGCAAGTGGCGAGCTACAGCTTCTGACAAAAACGCATGTTGAACAAGACACACCCAGTTGAGCAACCAATCTTATGACAGTTGAAAGCCTTACAGCAAACAAAGCTGGCAAGGTTACCTGTGACCTCTGATGTTGCGTAGAAGCCGTGTGCGTCGAGGTCCACCCTGTCTGTGTGGCTGTTCAAACAAAAAAAACAGCTCCTACAGAAAAGCAAAAGCGTGCGCCCACCTGTGACCTCCCGGGTCGCGTAGAAGCCATGTGCACTGAGGTCCACTCTGCCCATCACCACATATTGGAACCCCCCACGTAAACTTGTCTGCCATGTGCCTGTGTGGCCAGTCCAGCACCAGAAACCATAAAGGCTACTAGCCTTGTCTAGTACACAACATCTAAGCTTTTAAGTTTATGTTTATGCCTTACCTGTGACCTGTGGCGTTGCGTAGAAGCCGTGTGCGCTGAGGTCCACCCGGTCTGTGTGGCTGTTCCAACACAAAAAAACAGCTTCTACAGAAAAGCCAAAGCGTGCTCTCACCTGTGACCTCTGGTGTCGCGTAGAAGCCGTGTGCGCTGAGGTCCACCCTGTTTATCATAAACATCTTGAAAGTGGTTTTGAAATCAACATGTAAACGTCTCCATCGTGGGCCTGTGGCCAGTCCAGGACCACAAATCATAAAGGCTAGACAGCATTAAAGCTTATGCCCCACCTGTGACCTCTGGTGTCGCGTAGAAGCCGTGCGCGCTGAGGTCCACCCTGTCCATGTACGCCTGCGTGGCCATCTGGGCAAAGCTCCAGCCCTTCTCAGCTGCCTGGGCCCTGCAAAACCATACAATGATAGGCAAGGCTGGTTGGACAGTGGAGATGCGTGGCTGCATACATGTTCACACAATATAGTGGCCATCTGGGCAAAGCTCCAGCCCTTCTCAGCTGCCTGGGCCCTGCAGGTGTACAAAGTAACACATGCATACATGTGAAATCACGGGAGTATGGCGGTATAATGGCCACCTGGGCAAAGCTCCAGCCCTTCTCAGCAGCCTGAGCCCTGCATCATTACAAAGTAACACATGCATACATGTTCTAACACATGCACCAAACCGTAGGCTGCATGCAAGCTGGTTGGACAGTGGTGGTGCGTGGCTGTAGTTGCCATCTGGGCAAAGCTCCAGCCCTTCTCAGCCGCCTGGGCCCTGCAAAATCAGCCAATATGACACACGCACAGAACCGTAAGCTGCATGTGATGCATGACAAATGGCGAGGCTAGTTGGACAGCGGGGGTGCGTGGCTGTATAGTGGCCGTCTGAGCCAAGCTCCAGCCCTTCTCAGCCGCCTGGGCCCTGCAGGATTACAAGGTAAAACACCACAAACCATAAGCTGGATGTCATAGGCGAGGCTGGTTGGACAGTGGAGATGGGTGACTGCAGAAATCTTTTTACTGTGTAGTGGCCATCTGGTCAAAGCTCCAGCCCTTCTCAGCCGCCTGGGCCATGCGTGATTACACAGTAACACATGCATACATGTTGAACCACGTGCACAAAACCCTTAGAATTGCATCATGGCGAAGCTGGTTGAACAGTGGGGGTGTACGCCTGCATTGCCATCTGGGCAAAGCTCCAGCCCTTCTCAGCAGCCTGGGCCCTGCATGAAAAGCAGCAGAGTGAGCAGCTGCATTACTAGCAGAGGAAGTGACCTCATGCATGTCTAGGCAGCGCACACGTGGGGCATAAGCTTCAGCCATGCAAGCAGCAACACCGTGCAGATCTGTGTGTATGCTCCACATTCCCAAATCACGGTGGTTGCTTCATGGAATGCATCTCATGGCATGCATACCATCCAGAAACCACGTATTTGGGAATGTGGAGTACGGACACAGATCCGTGCGTGCTGCTGCTTGCGTGCATGCGGCTTGAATGCGTCCGTAGAAACACTGCTCACCTGTAAGGCTTGAGCCGCTCGTTGATCTGCCTGCATGCATCCAGCACTGCCATGCCGTACAGGTCGGTGCTGGCACTGCCTGCCGTGGGTGAGGAGTTGGGCACCTTGTCAGTTGATGTCTCTGCAATGAAGACCTTGCTGACAGGCACGCCCAGCTCATGAGCAGCCACCTGAGCCATCTTGGTGTGCAGGCCCTGGCCCATCTCAACACCACCATGCGTCACCAGCGCCTGCGATAACAATAGCGTGTTACAAGATGTGTTACATGAAATGTTATATGACAAGTTACTTGAAATGTTGCTGGCCACCTGAGCCATCTTGGTGTGCAGGCCCTGGCCCATCTCAACACCACCATGCGTCACCAGCGCCTGCGATAACATGGGCATGTTACAAGACATGTTAAATGACAAGTTGCTTGACATGTTACTGGCCAGATGATGACTGCACCAGGTGTGCAGTCCCTGGCCCATCTCAACACCAGCATGCGTTACCAGCGCCTGCAGTAACAGGGCCATGTTCATATGACATGTTATTGGCCAGATAATGACTGTTCCAGGTGATCTCAAGACCCTGATCCATCTCACCACTGCCATGCGCCACCAGGGCTGGTGGCAGCAGCGCCTGCAGTTCTGCGTCCCAACACATATGTTCGTGGAGGAAATTGGCTATGCAGCACTGTTTGGATGTTGTTCACATCCATCAGAGTGACAATAAGTGCCGCAGGATTGCAGCAGCGATAAAAAAACGGCGTGCTTTGCTTATCGTGCCGTCTGTGTAGACGTGCACCAGTGCGCCGCCCTGATCTGCAGGCCCTGACTCATTTCAACACCGGGATGCATCGCTGTGGGTTTCGACAAATCATCCTTCTGTATTGGACCTCTAGTTGGTGACTTGCAGGCCCTGGTCCACTGTCCCTGTGTTCAAGTAGCATTCGACATCCCAAACACAAAGGCAAAGGCGCAAACCGGCAGCTGCAGGAGCCTAGTTGCAGCTTGCGGTGCTTACCGTGCCATCTGTGTAGACGTGCACCAGTGCTGTGTGGTGCATGCCATCTAAGATGACGAAGCCGACAACACAGGTTCCACACGTACTTGCTAACAGGCAAAAGCTGTGCAGGACTGTTTGGTGTTGTTCCAGGTTTTGCAAACTAGCGACAAGTCCAGGACTGCAGCAGCGCACAAATTCGGCTTGCTGTGCTTACTGTGCCGTCTGTGGAGACGTGCACCAGTGTGCCGCCCTGATCTGCAGGCCCTGACTCATTTCAACCCCAGCATGCATCACTGTGGGTTTCGACAAATTCGACAAACAAAATCATGCATCTGAATCTGACCTCTAGTTGGTGACTTGCAGGCCCTGATCCACTGTCCCTGTGTTCAAGTAGCATTGGACATCCTTTCGAATTAGGCACAGCTGCAGCAGCCCAGTTACAGCTTGCTGTGCTTACCGTGCCGTCTGTGTAGACGTGCACTAGTGCGCCTCCCTGGTTGTAGGTCACCTTGGTGAATGCGATGCCAAACTTGGTGGGAGTCACAGCCAGGCCGCGCTTGCGCCAACGGTGCTGCAGCCAGCAGCAGCAGCAGCAGCAGCAGATACCAGCCAGCCAGTAAGCCACTCAGTCAGCCAACTCTACTTGCAGACAGGCCTCTTGCAAAGGTGGGTGAACATCTAGCAGCCCTAGCTGGGGAAGCTAGGCAGGTTTAGCCCTGAAACAAGTGTACACGGGGTTGCATTCGCAAAGATTGCGCCTACTGCTGCTCGCCGCTGCTGCTTGCGACACCCATGCACCCAACACGCGCTCAGCACCTACAGCCGTATCTTATGCATTATCGCAGCACAAACGGAAATAGAATAAATAAAAGTAGACATATATAATAATTACTGATTATGATATCAAAAGCATGCCTCACCTCTGTGTTGAATGCGTCTGCTGCTGCTCGCCGCTGCTGCCAGCCTCCTGCCTCCTGCAGCGCTCCCTCCCAGCAGGGGATGACCTGGCAGCCCTCCATCACCTGCAAAGCACACACGGCCAGAACGTATGTCATTTTTATGTCATTTGACTGGAAGATTTGGCAACACCCAGGTGTAGCAGCGCTCCCTCCCAGCAGGGGATGACCTGGCAGCCCTCCATCACCTGCAAAGCACACACGGCCAGAACGTATGTCATTTTTATGTCATTTGACTGGAAGATTTGGCAACACCCAGGTGTAGCAGCGCTCCCTCCCAGCAGGGGATGACCTGGCAGCCCTCCATCACCTGCAAAGCACACACGGCCAGAACGTATGTCATTTTTATGTCATTTGACTGGAAGATTTGGCAACACCCAGGTGTAGCAGCGCTCCCTCCCAGCAGGGGATGACCTGGCAGCCCTCCATCACCTGCAAAGCACACACGGCCAGAACGTATGTCATTTTTATGTCATTTGACTGGAAGATTTGGCAACACCCAGGTGTAGCAGCGCTCCCTCCCAGCAGGGGATGACCTGGCAGCCCTCCATCACCTGCAAAGCACACACGGC
>CADDIJ020000220.1:0-15135 GCA_902809745.2 Tetradesmus lagerheimii
CCCCCGCCGCCCCCACCCCTCCCCCACCTTCAACGTGCAGCAGGATTGCTCTGTCAGGTGGTGCATGTGGTGTGCAGGGAGGCAACGCGTGCTGCCCTTCCGGCCAGTGGTGAGCTGCTGACCAATTAGCATCGCAGACCTCTTTCTTTTTCAACGCACTGCATGGCAAGAACGCAGCAAGCACGACTGCGTACAAATGAATGAAGGTCTGCCAGTGTACAGTTGCGCACAACTGCAAAAACATCACTGCATGCAAGCAGCACTGCTAGTGGTTTGTGCTGCAGGGGCTGTGTGTCGTGCCGTAGTGCTGTTAGCCTGCTTGAACACACAGCAGCTGCCTGATTAGGCACAAGTCCAATTGCATCTGGAGCATCGTCAAGGACAGAGCACTTCTTAACAATCTTGTTGACAAATTGCTGCTGTTACCCTGCTGGTGCTGCTGCTGCTGCTGCTGCTGTCTCTTCGTCTCGCCCCTGTCAACCATACCCTGGCGCCTCCGTGCAACTGCTGCTCACAGTAGTGAGTAAATGCTCTGGGAACACTGCAGCCTGGCACTGACCGCAGCAGCCTGTGCACAGCCTGTCTACTCAATGTATTGAACAGTACCACGTTCATGAGCGTGTGAAGGCTTGAGCAGGGGGAGACAGGCGAACATCACTTACACCTGCGACAGCTCACTCACAGCGATTTTTGATGGGCCCGGCTAACAGCCCCAGCATCATGCCGTGCTTCGTATGATACGTGTGTACACCACAACTTGCATCGTGTTTTTGCTGACGCTGCTGCACCTGGATCCTTTTCATATTGCAGTGGCTTCTATGGCGTCACTTCAGCGCACTGCGGTGCAGGCTGCCAGAGGCCCTTTGGAATTTGTGCGGGAGCCCGTGCCGCGCGCCGTGCTCGCCGCGCCGGCCCGTCACCAACTCCATTTGACCTTGCAGCAGCCAACACCACAAGCACTGTGGCAGCTGCCGCTGCTGCTCCTGATGCAACTGTTGATGCTGCTGCCGCGGCGGCTGCCATGCCCCTGGGTGATGCTGCCGCGGCAGCAGACGGCTCAGTTGCTTCAGCAGCTCCAGTTGAGGCTGCAGCCGCCGCTGTTGATGCTGCTGCCGCCGTGCCAGCCAGTGAGGCCGCCGCCACTGCTGAGGCCGCTCCCTAGACAAGCGCTGAAGACAAATAGACAGCACGCCCCTCTACACGTGACTTGGAAAGATCAATAGAACAATCGAGTTGTGCAGTTGTGTGATTGCTGATCACCCTATGCACTTGTGGATAGATGGATAGTGGATGAGCTGAGCTGCTGGATGAGCTGAGCTGTTGGAGGAGTCCTGCATGCTGATAGCAGTGCATGCATTGGTGAGCACTTGTTAAGGGGATCACAGTGTGTTGTTTTTTTAATTTGATGGCCTTGAGTGCCACTGTGAAGTCTGAATCCAGAACGCATGCGGTTGAGGGTCAAGATCAAGTTGGAAACACAATCAGTGCTGATCAGTGTTGCCTGGTTGTGTTGCTACTAGCACAATGATTGTGATAGTGAAAATGACATACCACGTTGTACAACGTGCCAATATGTACAGAGATGCTGTTTCTGATCTCTTTGGCAGGTAGCACACTCATGTTGTGCTGAAGGGCAGTAGTGAGCGTTGATTAGGTGTTTGCAGCGCCAGGCGCGTCACGGCATATAAAAGACTCATTGCAGTACACTGCCTGCTTTTACGATCTGTTTGCAGGGTTGGGGAGCAGCGTTATCAAGGAAATACACTGGCATATATGTGACATGCATGCTATTTTGTGCATGGCAGTAGGCAGCTGAGAAGTAGACTGGTCAGAACTGCAACCAAGCTCTACTTGATGCTTGCTTCTACCATGGCATGCGCACAGATGTGGCGCCCTCTTCTGCCAACAACTGTTTCTCGACAAGCACACTGTGACGTGGCAAAATGCAGCACAGCAATGTGCTGCAGCGGCAGATTCTCTTGCACACTGTGCACCTGTTGAACAGGTCAGCTTTCTTGGCACGTGTCTGCGTGTTGCAAGGCATTAGACTATCTGTCATGTACTTATTTGTTGGCAGGTGATGCAAGCGCAATACACTTATTCCAGCTGGGAATGTAGCAAACTGAATGGATGCTGCATTGCATGAATGTGTTGGTAGTATGTCAGATGTTATAGGAGCAGCTGTTGCTCTAGAGCGGGGTGTGCTGCTGTTGGCAGCAGCATAGCTTGAACATGTCAACATTGCACTGAGTTGCCAGGTGTATATGCGCTGCTGTGCTGAACTTGAGTGCAGCACAACTCACGCAGCACTAGGGTGGCAGTCAAATATTGTGGACGAGCTTGTGATGCTGGCTCTGTTGGCTGACGCCGCCTCAACCAGAAACAGGCTGTCTGCGAAAGTGTTTGTTTGTGGCTGCCAGACGTATTGGTACACACAGCAGCATTGGTGATGGGAGGCCATCTCACTGATTCAGCCGCGGCGGCTGTAGCACTTTGCGGTAACAAATCACCACCTACATGCTCTGCGGCGCTTTACAGTGGGCCCGGCCAGCCTTACTTGCGTGCGCAGCCTCGCATGAATGAGCAGCCTTGCGTGCACACGGGAAGGGTGTCACTGCATGCCTTACTGCTTGGGTGCTGCTGTTACTTTTACATGCTCAGCGTGCAGGACCTGCAATCCTGTCGGCCAGCTGCATCATGCCAATCGTGTTTCTTGATTTATGCCATCTAAGGATGGGCACGTGCCATGGAGGCATGAAGCATGTATACACCCGCGGCGACTGATGGCCGTGTGTGCAGCGCTGCACCGTGCAGCCTACAGGCTCCAGCTCCATCTCCTGCAGACAGTACGTGGCACATGCCACTGAGTGAGTGACGATGCTCAAACGCCAACCGTTAGTAATGCATTTGCAAAGGCGGTATGCTAGTAATGATTCTCTGCAGGCATTGCGAGATCTTGCGGAGGCTGTCTTTGCACCTGCCCCTGCCCCCTGGCCTGCAGCTGCACTGCAGAGCCCGAGCTCGAGGAACCATTGCTACATACACAGAAACCATGCAGATATTAGTCACAAACACAACGTAAAAATACTTTGCAGATTGTAGCAGTGTACACATGTCAAGGAAACAGATTTGCCGCGTGACGGGAGCCTATTGAAAAAGCGCCAAATGACTGGCGCCACCGCACACACCATGAAGCTTCACGCAACACCAGACTTCAGAAAAACTGAGAAAGTCAGTGTGGCTGCAGCACACAAGAACAAAGTGGGGACCGCAAGTAGCGAACCTGTGGCAAAGGCGTACTGCAAAAACTTGCTGCAAGGCAGCAAAGTATCCCATCCGCTATCATCATGATGTGATAATAGTGAAAGCTTTAGCGGTCGAGTAGCAGGATGGATAGTGCAGTGCGCTTGGCACTGCTGCTGCTGCTGCTGATGCGAACAGCCATGGCTCGCCATTTACAGCAAGTGAGTCGGGCACTTACCTGCTGATATGGCACGTAACGGCTCAAATAAAACACAAACAGCTGTGGAGAAGCATTGCTGCTGCAGTCAGACCATGGCTGCATGCACAGTTCCTGGAAGCAGCAGCACCACCATCACTACTGCCAGCAGGAGCAGCAGCAGCAACAACAATAGCAGCAGCAGTGAGCAGCACATGCACGCCAGAAACATGAGCTTCAGCTTACCAGGCGCGCGTCACATGTCTGCCAGCACATATACAACGTTCATCGACACACAACAGCTATGTCGCCTGCAGCTGCTGCTCCTGCTGCTTCTGCTGCTGCTGCAGCAGCAGTCGCGCATAACACCTGGGCTGAATTTGCGTAAGCTGCATGCTATGTAGGACCAGCAGTGTCTGTGTGACTGCGCAGCGGCATCACCAGCAGCAGCAAACACCAGCAAACTTTTATGGCCGAAATCCCCGCAAGCTGCTGTCTTTGACGACCCTTGGTCCAAAGCCAACATCGCCATCACTTACGCACACCAGCTCAAGGATGGCGTGGGTGCACAGACGATGCGCATGCTGGAAATCTACTCAGTGGCAAACAGCCTGGGGATAGGCTACCTGCACAGGCCCATCACCTGTGTTGGACACATTGGGGACCTGGTGCACTATCGGGAGTCGACGTGCAACTTGACCCGGGAGGCAGATGTGCGGCTGCTGAAGAAGATACGCCGCATGATCACGCTGCCGTCAACAGTGAGCGAGGAGCAGGTGCGGCACTCGCATTGCTTGATGGACAGCAGCAGGTGCAGCAGGGGCAGCTCTGGGTGCCATCACCTGAAGCATTTGTGCTGAGGACAGCAGCATGAACAGCAGCAGCAGCAGCCCAGTGCTGTACACATGCACAACCTGTCCTTGCTGGCATGTGGTGCTGCAGGTGCGTGGCTGGGAGCAGCGCTACGTGTCGGAGTTCAACTGGTGGAAGTTTGTTGCGCTGGCCAATGAGGCGCTGCAGGCCAGGCGGCCCACGCTGTTCATCACGGAGTTTGCGACCAGCGTGGCGCACGCCTTCCCCAGCGTGTTCCTGTCAGTGCCCGCCTTCAGGCCCACCAACCCGGAGGTGAACCCAGCAGCAGCAGCAGCAGCAGCAGCAGCTTGCAACGTGCTTGCTTGTACGACAGCTAGCAACAGAACTCCCTGCTAGTTGAACGAAGGAGGTGGGTAGCCCGCCAGGCAGTCTGGCGGCCAGGCACGCAAGCAGGCAGACGTAGCAGCAGATGCTGTTCTGCTGTTGGCTGTGCTTGCTCTGGGCAAAGCCGCTATGGTTTAAAGGTGTCAGGAGGGGGCTGCGCACAGGGACAGCACCGGTGACGGCATGAGCTGGGCAGCACAGGCAGTATGAAAACACAGTTGAGACGGCCGCTGTGCAGCACAACAGTCAGCCACCTGGGTATTGGGTGGCACTACACAGGTTGACATATTTGCAGCAAAGCCAGCAGCAGGAGGAGCAGCAGCCATAGCAGCAATTAGAAGGATGGAAGCAGCCTGACTCGCTGCATGCGCCAACGGCAGTAGCGTTAAAGGACAGCCACGGCCGCAGAAGCTGCTTGCAGCGTCATCAAGCCTAGCACTGCAGCTGCAATAAGCGTCCCTGGATATGCAGCTGACGCATGCAACTGTTACGTCAGAAGCGTTGGTCCCTGATGCGGCAACGCTGCTCAGCCCCTGCCTGAACCTGCCACCTATTCTGCCGGCCGCAACCCACCCTGCGCTTGTGTGTTCCCCGCCTGCTGCAGACGCGGCTGGTGTGCCAGCAGCCCAGTGCTGGTGATGCGCTGCAGCCAGGCAAGCCGTGGCTGCTGAACGCACTGCGGCTGGCCATCCACTTCAGGCGCGGTGACATCGCCACCAACAGCCGCTGGTCGCACCGCATGTTCCCGCCCACCTACTACATCAACCTCGCCAGGCAGATCACACAGGTGGGCCCTGCAGCGCAACATGCCTCCAGGGAAGTGCAGTCACCTAGTATAGGACAACCCTACAAACATGTGCTGCTCTGGCATGGGCAAGCAGAGATAGGGCCCGCGGCAAAAGGAGGGGGCAGCTGCACAGCGCTGGCTGTGCGCCTATGTTGCGAACGCCATTGCCTCCGGCCTATACGTTGCTGCTGCTGCTGCCGCTGTTGTCAGTGGCACCTGCACTTTAAGGGGCTGTCTGCGAGTACTCATGGAGGTCTATATCCTGAACATGTGCCTGCGTGTTGCTGCTGCTGCTGCTGTTGCTGCTGCTGCTCCTGGCCGCTGCTGCAGGCGCTTGACGAGGCCGGCTGCACGTACTCATGGAGGTCACAACTGAAGATGTGCCTGCGTGCTGCTGCTGCTGCTGCTGCTGCTTCTGCTGCTGCCCCTGCCCCCTGCTGCAGGTGCTTGACGAGGCCGGCTGCGACTACTCTGTGGAGGTGTACACGGAGGCGCCCAGCAGCGAGGCGGGCCGCGCTGAGCTGGAGCAGCTGCGGGCAGGCATCCCCCACGCGGTGCTGCAGGTCAGCAAGGACATGGTCTGGAGCTGGCAGCAGATGGCCACAGCAGACGTGCTGGTCATGAGCAACTCAGCCTTCAGCATCAGTGCGGCGCTGCTCAACCCAAACGCGTTCAACGTGTTCTTCCCGAATGCGCAGCAGCACCAAAGCAGAGTCAAGATGAAGCATTGGCATACGCCGCTGGACAGAAACGGCACGCTGTCCATGGGGGCGCGGCAGGCGCTCAAGCTGCGCGTGGGCCACCCTGATGCGCTGGCTTTTTCCCTAGGCCCTGAGCAGACGGACTTGTTTGGGCGACCTTTGCCGTTCTAGAGTGAGGGAAGGGGCCGAGCAGTGCACAGGGCGGGCCGGGCATAACTGTTGTCGCTACGTGCTGCACTGTATATGCAGCTCTTGCGCAAGCCTTGCGCATGGCATGCACCTGTGGGTATCAAGCATGGCAGCCTCACTGCAGTGCAGCACATGCTGGATCCCTGACACCTTTACAGAGCAGTGCACTGCGAGCAACATGCTTGTTGCACTTTGCCCAGCCACTGCTGTGGAGTCAGCAGTGTAGACGAGGCCTGCAGTGACTGCATTTCGACGCTGTTCATGTGGGTTTTCAAGTAGTTTAGGTCAAAGCGGCAGCAGTAGCTACATATCAACACATTCAGCAGATAGGCATGGACTTCATTAGCAAGCATCTGTTTAAGGAGGTTGCGCAGAGAGGCTTTCACGGAAAGCAGCCTGCTTTCAGCGGCAGCTTTTGTTGCTGTTGCTGTTGCTGTTGCTGTTTTGGCAGCAGTCATAACACAGCTGTTGCTGTTGAACTTGCGCACATCAAGCATTGAAATACTCCTACAGCACTGTGGGCAGTGGGGTAGTAATGCAGCGATCGGATGTTTTAGTGATAAACAGGCTGGGCACAGGTTCAGAGTTCAAGCGTTTACGCCTGATGCCGCCAACAGGGTTAGCAGGCTGCATTGCTGCTTTGCTGAAGCGGCTTGGGGTATGCGTGGTTGTGATCATCACATAGAGTCTCAAAAGTTGTCCTTGGTGTAGCTGCAGCCTGCGGCTTGGTGTGGCTGCAGCCCCTATTGCTACTGCTGTGCTGTGGTGTGTTCTTTGGTGGAGCCTTGGCATAGCCGTGTCAGCATCGCATGAAATGCGATCATTGTGTGTGTGAGACACTGCCACAGGTGCTCATTGTCATGGCATAGCAGCTCTGTGCCTTGAGGACCTAACCCTCCCACTGCCAAGCTACTTGTTAGTTTGGATGCGCAGCCCGTGCTGTGCAGTAGCCTGCTGTGTCAGCAGTTCCAGCAGCTGGTGCTGGCGTGGCCCACGCTGTGGCACAGTGTCAGCTGCGAGCAGGGGCAAGGCAAGCCTTGCCTGCCGGGCAGGGGGAAGGGGCCATGCACACATCACCTGCGCATCCGCACATTTTGAGGCTGCTGTTTTCACCTCTAGGCTGGGCTTTGCAAAGACAAGTCACGTGAGGTGTGCTTGTGCTTGACAATAACGTGTGCAATGCACGCTCTTTAGTCATGTGCAAGTCTCGCTCCTACCGCTGCACAGTTGAGCAGAAATGCTGCAGTTCATTGTGTGTGTTTTCTGTGCTTGAATATAAAAGGAGCGAAATGCACAGGATTGCATAGCAATAAGCAGTCGCTTGTCTCAAGCATATTGTGTATCAGCACGGCAGCCAACGAGATGCTGACATGCTGCTAGCGCTAGCTTGTACACTGGTGTGGTGCAACATCATGTCCACCCAACAGCTGCAGTCGCTGCTGCAGTGTCACACTGCAGAGTCTGCCAGCCGGCCATGGGCCACATTTCCAGAATCACGCCGCATTATAGCAATTTAGGACGTCACCTCAGGATCTGAGACTGAGAATGCAACTGCCACCTTCCGTCTGGAGCTAGTAGCTGGCCCCCGGATCCGGAAGTGGCCACGAGGCACAGCCGGGAAGGGCGGGCCGGCACAGGCCACCCTCCAGTATATAGTCCGGAGGTATCAAGCTAGGTTCATCAATCCACATCGACTCTTTATCGTTTTGCAAGCAGCCAAGTTCTCTTCGACAATAGCATTCGGATATCCAGCAAGCAGTGCAGGCGACAACAACAACACCCTCGACACTTATAAAAGAAATTGAGAGGGCCTAGACAGCATGGCGAACCAGCCCGTGTACCTGATTGACTACTCTATGTTCGGTAAGTGCGAACCTTAGGCAAGCTTGCTTTTGGCGGGTTGTCAGCTGGCAGGTCCCGCGCAAGTGCCTCGGCAGCTGTCTATTCATCAGGATGGCACCATCAATTATATATTCACATTATGTTTGCTGATGCGCAGATGCCCCCAAGGAGCTCAAGGTGGACTTCCATGCCACTCAAGAGGCAGCATGGCGCTGGAAGGTGCAGTCTCAGCAACTTCACTTCTAGCCGTTCTGCAGGTCTAGACTGCTGTTGTAGGCATTGCTTCAGCAGATTGTTCATTCAAGTGCCTGTTTCCCGCAGTCATGACCCAGCCAAGTGCTGTCTGGTCCACCATGGCTGGCCAGCTGCAGCAGCTGCAGACACACAGTCACATCAACAGCAACTGCGCTGCCTGCAGAACAAATAGTTGAACTTGCTCCGCATAAATGCTGAAATTCATTCATTACTGTGTGCACCTGCATACTTGCTTTTGCAGTGCTGCAAGAAGGAGAAGCACGAGTTTGTGTCCAAGATCTTCCTGGCCTCTGGCATCAGCACCACCCGCACAGCAGTGCCAGCATGCATCCAGCCCACCCTCACAGACGAGCCCAAGACAGACCTCAACAACTCACAGGCTGAGTGCAAGATGGTGTACAGCCAGGTCATCAGCGAGGTGCTGCGCAAGACAGGCCTGCAGCCCACTGACATCGACATCCTAATCACCAACACCTCCGTCTACTGCCCAACACCCTCCATCGCCAGCTTGGTCATCAATATGTTCAAGATGCGCGAGGATGTGCAGGCCTACCACTTGGGCGGCATGGGCTGCGCATTTGGGGTGGTTGGCCTCAACATGGTGCGTGACATGCTCATTGCTCACCCGGGCAAGATCTGCCTGTTTGTGAGCAGTGAGATCATCACCAGCGCCTTCTACGCAGGCCAGCGCAAGGAGGCACTGGTGACCAACGCGCTGTTCCGCATGGGCGGCACTGCCAGCATCCTGACCAACAACCCTGCCTGGAGGTCCCGGAGCAAGTACCAGCTGCAGCACTGCCTGCGCGTGCACACTGGAGCCAGCGACAGGGCCTTCAAGTGAGTGCAGTGTGACAGGGAAAACAAAGTGTGCATTGTGGCGCAAAGGGTTGCTGGTGCACATATGTGGCCAAGCAGAACACCAAGTGTCCTTGTTTCTGTGTCCTGTCGTAAAAGCGGATTCAAAGACTTTTGCTGCTCCTATCCAGTGCACCATGTCGTCAGAGCAGCAGGCCAGGGCAGCAGAAATGCACTGCGAATAACTGACAGCACCTTCCAACAACAGCTGCACTAACCAGCCACTGCTGCTGCTGACTGCTTCCCACTGCAGTGCCCTGAACTGGGAGCCTGATGAGGAGGGCATCAACGGCTGCGTCATCACAAAGACACTGCCCAGTGAGGCCGCCAATGTGCTGGAGAAGGGTGTGCGCAAGATGACAACCCGCATCATGACCTGGGGACAGTACGCAGAGGCAGCAGTCAACTACATCCAGACAGCAGCAGCCCAGGTGTCCAGTGGCCGCCTGTGCAGCGCCCCTGGCCCCTACCAGCCAGACTGCACACGCTGCGCAGACCATTTTCTGCTGCACGCTGGTGGCTATGCCATCCTGCGTGGCATCCAGAAGGGTCTGCGCCTGCCTGCCGAGGCCATGATGCCCAGCTTTGCCAGCCTGCGCGACTTTGGCAACACCAGCAGCGCCAGCACCTGGTACACCTGGTCCTACATTGAGTCCACAGACGGCGTGCGCAAGGGCCAGACGGTGCTGCAGGTTGGTGTGGGTGGCGGCATGAAGAGTGGTGTGGCGTACTGGCGTGCGCTGCGTGATGTGCGTGACATCCACCCGTGCTGGGCCCACCTTGGGGGCAAGGCCCTGACCGAGGATGACCTGCCGCGCCCCATCAGCAAGGACTACAAGTCAATCTTTGACCTGCCCAGCACCCGCTCAGCAGCAGAGCAGCTGCAGGTGATCCAGACAACCAGCGCAGCGCCACGTGTGACCCTCACAGACGTAAATGCAGCTGCAGCGGCAGCAGGAGAGGTGATTAAGCTGCACGCAGCGGCACACGATGAGGGAGCGGCTGCTGTGGCTGCGCACTAGGCCGTGATTCAACCATTACAAGACGCAGGATTTGCATAGACTTTGGCATGCTGCAACATGCATGCGAGTTGCCATACGTAGGTTCGCAGAACTCAAAAGTGTTGGTCATTTTCGCCTGATCATGATCACAGTTGCCACACCTTGTTGTACCCCAGTGACTGATGCTCAGCCCGGCTGCCATCCAATGGACTGTGACAGTCTTTGCCCCACCGCTTCCTTTGGCTTTTTCGGTTACGCATTTTGAGTTCTGGCAGTGTGCATCAACTTGGATCATTCAAAGCGCAGTGTTTTTGCTGCTGTCACAGCGCGTCCGGCGGACACGTCTGATTGGTGTTTGATGGCTGAGCTTGTCGCCAACAAGTGTTAACAACGTTGTTGGTCATGCCATGGCATGGTGCAGCAGCCTGACTTGCGAGGGTCCACATGGCAGTGGTGTCATGACAACGGCCGCCTGCTCCTCTCATTGCTCAACACTGTCAACCTCTACTCACTTAATGCCCGCACAGCCCCCACCTCCCCTCACCAGCACATCACTTGTGACAGGTCGCACGGCGGCACCAGGCGAGGCTCTTTGATTGACTACATCCTTGCCTCTGCTGACATTGCCATGCCCTGCCAAGCTGCTGCCAGGCCAACAGCCACAGTTGGGCCGCATACTGTGGGTGCTACTGACCACCTGCCTGTGTCTGCCCGCATTGTCAGGCCTGTGGTACGCCGCCCTGCAAAACAGGTTGTGCTGCGCCTCAACGCACAGCCCAAGGATTTCAGGCTGCAGAATGGGGAGCAGTCAGCGGAACTTGAGGCATATCAGGATGCTCTGTCGCAGCTTGGTGCAGCCTACACAGCCACGGTCACCACTTTGCAGCAGCAGGCTTCTGCAGGCTCAACTACAGCAACTAGTGCAGTGCAGCAAGCGCACGAGCAGATGCTAGCAGCACTTCGTCATGCTGTCAACGCCAGTTTTGGCTACAAGAGGGTTTGGGTTGGCAAGTCCTTCCCATGGTGGACTCAGGAGCTCACAGATGCTGTGGAGGACAGGAAGCAGGCTTACCTGCGCTACAAGAACTCAGGGCTTGTAGCAGATTGGGCTACTTACAAACAGCAGCAGAAGGCTACTACACAGCTGGTCAAAGCAGCAGAGAAGCAGTACAAAGAGCAGTGCCAGCATGCCATTACTTCTGCATACACAAATCGCATGAATGATGACAGCCTGCTTGGAGAGAAAGGCATGTGGCAGCTTGTGCGTCGTCTGTGCCCTAAGCATGTCAGCGAGGCAGTTTACAGCGTCATGCAGCATCCATCTGGGCATGTGGCATCTACCCCAGCTGAGAAAGCTGATGCTTTCAAGTGTCATTATGAGCGCGTTGGCAGCCATGCAGCATTTGCTTCCTCCAACCCCCAGTTTGACGCCGCACACATGTCTTGTGTTGCAGCCAATGTGCAACAGTATTTGCAAGACTCTGCTAACTCCCCTGCCACCCCGCTGGACCTGCCCATCACTGCCGCCGAAGTTTCCGACTGCCTGCAGAGGCTGCGCACTGGCAAGGCCGGCAACCCGGCTGAGGAGGGCATTGTCAATGAGCTACTCAAGTATGGAGGCAGCACGGCTGCAGATATGTTACTGCAGTACTGCAATCTGATGTGGCAGCTTGAGCAGGTGCACCAGGTGCCAGGTACGGTTGTGAACATGCCCAAGAAGGGTGACCTGACAGACCCCACCAACTACCGTGGTATCACCCCGCTTAGCGTGCTTTACAAATTTTACACCAGCGTTCTCAACCAGCGCCTCATCAAGTTTGCAGAAGGCAAGTCAGTGGCGGAGGGCACGACACAGCAACGGCAGCAGCAGCAGCAACAGCAGGCGCAACAGCAGCAGCAGCAACAGCAGGCGCAACAGCAGCAGCAGCAGGCACGTCAGCAGCAGCAGGCGCAACAGCAGCAGCAGCAGGCACGTCAGCAGCAACAGCAGCAGCAGCAGGCACGTCAGCAGCAACAGCAGCAGCAGCAGCAGCAGCAGCAGCGTGTAACTGCTGCTACAGCAGCAGGAACGCCGTTGCTGCACGAGCGCCAGAACGGCTTTCGTCCCAAGCGCAGCTGTGCTGACCACCAGAGTGTGCTCAGTGAGGTGTTGGGTGGGAGGAAAGCTGAGGGGAAGGATTCTTATGTGCCGTTTGTTGACACCTATAAGGCTTTCCCAACAGTGTGGCTTGATGGGCTCTTTCAAAAGCTGTGGGACAAGGGTGTGCGTGGAAAGATGTTCCGTGTACTCTACAACTTGTATCAGGGTGCACGCCGTGTGGTGTCTCACGAAGGTCATGTCACTGAGAGCTTCACATGTGACCTTGGTTTGCATGAGGGCGATGTTATTTCCCCCACACCGTACCTGTACTTCATTGATGATCTGCTGCATGAGGTGCATGCAAAGCACCCTGGCATCACCCTTATGGGCCCTTGTGACGAACCTGCTGGTCAGGTTGTGGCAGCCATGCAGGCTGATGACTTTGTTGCTGTGTGCGGATCTCTGGCTGAGGTTCAGGCTGTGGCCGCAACAGTTTATGAATACAGTTGTAAGTGGCGGTTCAAGCTGAATAGCTTGAAGTCTGCTGTCATGCATGTCTCACCAGCTAGACAGCCCAGCCAGTTGGCTGATTCTGGCATCGTTTGGAGCGGTGTGCCTGTGCCTGTTGTATCAGAGTACTGCTACCTTGGCCTGTGGTTCAACAATGCCTGCAACTGGAATACGCACTTTGAGAAGATGTTGGCAAAGTGCATCGTGTGAAGGGTGGGCTCATGCCAGTCTGGAAGAGCCGGCTCATCAGCGTGGAAGTAAAGCGTATCATTCTGCTTACATGCGTTCGCCCGATTGTTGAATATGGCAGCGAGGTCTGGTTTCCGTCAACCGCAAGGCAACTGCAACAGATTGACAAAGTGCAGACTGACATCATCAAGTGCTCAATGCGTTGTGGCAAGGAGCGCCCTTGCACTTCACTTGTTCTGGCTGAATGGGGTGTGAAGCCATTGCACATGTGGCTTCATCAGAGGGCGATGGAGTGTTACTTTAGGGTTCAGCGTATGCAGAACTGTCGGTTGCCACATCAGGTGTTTTCAGCTGAGTGGAAGCGCCCTAGTGGTGCTGTTGCGGTGACACCTTGGCATAAGTATGTGCAGAGTTTGCTTTGCAAGTATGGTGTGGATGTTGAGGCGGCGGCTGACCGAGCTAATGCGTGCAAGAATCACATCAACCGTCAGGTCAGGAAGCTGCATGCAGACAGAATTGTTTGTGAATCACTGCAGCACTCTACTTTGAGCCATTACATCACGCATGTGCACCCTACACATGCTGATACCATGTGTTTTAAAAGGGCTAGGCCCTTTTTGTGTTCTGGTGCGCCAACGCGTGGTATTGAGTTGCTGATGCGTGTTCGAATGGGCTGTCTTTGCGCGCATGAGCGTACCA
Source organism: Tetradesmus lagerheimii (assembly GCA_902809745.2). Lineage (NCBI taxonomy): Eukaryota > Viridiplantae > Chlorophyta > Chlorophyceae > Sphaeropleales > Scenedesmaceae > Tetradesmus > Tetradesmus lagerheimii. The sequence goes on from CADDIJ020000220.1 coordinate 13,745, forward strand.
GTCGTTATGGTGGCAGCAGAGCTGATTCTAACACAGCATGTCCTGCTTGTGGTCAGGGTGTTGAGTCTTTGTCACATCTGATGTTTGATTGTCCCGCTACTTCTGCTCAGAGGGATACTATGCTTGATGAAATTCGGTCTGTTTTGCGCGATGTTGCTGGCGGCGCTGAAAAATTGCGCAATGTGTTGTCGTTGACTGATGCATCCACCAAGTTGTTGCGTTTTGTTTCTGATGATATTTGGGGTAGTAGGGGGGTGTGCCGAGTGATATCTAGGAGCATAGCTGAGTATCTTGTCCAAGCTTGGGATGTGCGTAATATTTGCAAACACAATGGAGCAGTGCTCCCTCTTTCTTCCGCTCCTGAGGGGCGCGGGGCCGATGGCGTTGATGCTATGGCTTAATGGGTAACATGATGATGATGATGATGGCAGTGGTGTCACTCTGTCTGACGGTTTCACGGTGACACCTCCAAGTCATTGTAACGTGCATCTGGTTACATGAAGTCCCAACGTGCTAATGCTAATGCTATGGCTTGATCTGGTAATTTGATGATGATGATGAAGTCCCAACGTTGGACGCCAACAAAACTTCGCAGCAAGCGGCTGTCGTGCAGAAAACAGAGCCGCTCATGAGCATCATGCCGCTGATCATGCCGCTAGCACATCATGATGATTCACCATGCCACTGGCCGGCAGCACTGGCACAGAACCAACATTGCACAGCACACATCTTGTCAGGAATGTAGCGGCACTGGAAGGCACATGCACGCAAGTGAAGCAAATAAACACCCCCGTGCACACACCACTGGTGACACTGATCATGTGGCACATGCAGCAACACACACCGCACCACAAGCATGCATACGCAGGCACCACAACTGCTGTGCCAACCAGAGCATCTGCTCTGCCACACATACTTTGCAGCTGTTACAGCCCAATGCATACGAAATACACAGGGTGCACGGTGACTGCTTGGTGCAGAACCCGCCTCACTGAAAAACCGAACGCTAGTGCTGATCATATTAACACGTATCCTGTCCATGCATGTGATAGGGACAGCAAGAACTGTACGTATATGTACGTGACTAGACAGGGATACCCTCAACTTCTGCACAGTAGCGCAGACGTGGCAGCGTGCATCAGAGGAAGTGCTAGCCATGCAAAGCCGCGCAAGCTTCACAAACAAATATGCATAAATCATGTGCATTCTGAAACAAGGGCCATCAGCAGGCCGTCTAGGAGGTATGCGGTGCTGTGCCTCTCTCTTGCAAAACAACACTCACTGAAGATGTGCAGCCACAGGCCGCACCGACAAGCCACCAACAAGCGCAGCTCAAGGTGGCACTACAGGCACCCGCCCACACATGTGTTGCTGATGCACGACCTAGAGCT
>CADDIJ020000222.1:0-45748 GCA_902809745.2 Tetradesmus lagerheimii
CTGACAGTACGTATGTCATCACTGTCAGATACGCTGGTGTTCTATGCCATTGACATGCCAGGCACGTTTGACATGATCATAGGTGACTCCTGGCTGCATGACAGACAAGCCATCATGGATTTTCCTAAGAGCTGCTGTCATGTATACAAAAACGGACGTAGATATACGATTCTAATGTCGGCTTCATCGAAAGCTAACACATTGCCAGCCGTAACACAAAACGATGGCACAGATGCAAGTGACAGCAGTACTGCTGACACACCCATATAATCGGCTATGCTGCGGCCAATCGCTTCCTGCGTAGTGGCCCTGGCGTGTGGCATTGTATGATGGTTGTTCGTGATAAGAAACCAGATGCGCCTGTAACTGTTGGCGCAGTTGATGGAACTGCTGCAGCTACCACAGCAGTGCCTGCTGCTGCTGCTGACGGTTTACCCACACACGCTGATTTGCTTGCTCCAGAGCAAGTTCAAAACATCGTTTCCTCTTTCCCAGAGGTGTTTATGGAAGAACCGCCATTCGGAGGTTCTCAAATCGAGCTAGACACAGAGGTCATTCCTTTCGAGGGTGACAAGCCGATCTTACGGCCTATGTTCCGGTACAGTCCGCTAAAAATGGAAGAGAGTAATCATGACTCCATCGCTGTCTATGTGGACAGGCTGTCTAAGATGGTGCACCTTGCGCCTTGCCGCAAGGATATCACTGCTGAACAGTTCGCGGATATCTTCCTCGATGCTGTTGTCAAGCATCATGGCCTGCCTGATGAACTGGTGTCTGATAGAGGTTCTATCTGGACTAGCAAGTTCTGGCAGTGCCTGCGAGGCACCCTTGGTGTCTCCGCTTCCATGAGTACTGCCAATCACCCGCAGAGTGATGGTAATACAGAGCGAGTGAATCGTATCATGGAGGACATGCTGCGTCATTATGTTGACCCTTCGCAGTCCAATTGGGTGAAGCTGCTGCCGTTAGTTGAGTTTGCAATCAATGATTCCTGGCAGGAATCTGTGCAAGCAGTACCTTTCGTACTGAACTACGGCAGGCGCCCACATCTACCCTTAGACAAGCTCTTGAGGGGGGAAGGACGCCCTGATGTTCCAGACTGTGTTTCTGCTGCTGATCGCGCAGAATCCATTTTGACTGCTGTCAAAAGCGCTAAAGCTGCGCTGCATGCTGCTCAGCAGCGGCAGGCAGTTGCTGCTAACAGGCGGCGGCGTGAAATGAACATTGCAGTAGGTGACTCAGTTTTCCTGAGCACTGCGAACATCAAGCTGAAGTTCAAAGGATCACCTAAGCTACTGCCTAGGTGGATCGGTCCTTTCAAAGTGCTGGAGCAGATTAATCCAGTCGCCTTTCGGCTAGAGCTGCCAAGCAATCTCAAGGTACACAACGTGTTCCATATCTCGTTGCTCAAACCAGTTTCTCCTGGTACCTCCACTGTGGCTCCTCCGCCACCAACCATGATCGATGGTGAAATGGAGTATGAGGTAGAGCAGATTGAGAGCCACAGGTTTGTGGGTCATGGCAAGCTACAGTTTCTTGTGAAGTGGCTTGGCTATGGTGTTGAGCACAACACCTGGGAGCCACCAGCCAATTGTGCTAATTGCCCAGAGAAAGTCTCTGAGTACTGGTCTGCTGTGCAGTCCCAGTCTGGCATGCGCTTAGTCGCAGCACCACACAAGAAACAGCGCAAGAACAAGGGATCAGCACAGGCTGCTGCTTTGCCAGCTGTTAATGCTGCTATACGCAAGCGTCGTCACAAATGATCTCTTAGTGATGTGCTACTGCTTGCTGATTGTCACTTTGCCTCTGGCATGTTCTTGGTGAACTTCTCGTGACATTACTGTCTTTTCAGACATAGCTGCATGCTACCTGTCTAATCTAAGTACATTGTTGTACTTCTGTTGAGTTTGGTCTGTACGCCCGTAACGGCTAGGACTGTATCTCGTCGATGGAGAAAGCACGTGATGTGACCTGCCCTCTAGTGCACTACGCGGACTCCACTCAACTCGACTTGTAGATTTGAGGGAATTCTCAACATAAATCCCCGATTGAATGCGCGCCTGTAAGGCTGTTGGTTAGTAGCTGGGCTGCGTGCCATAAGCTGCTTGCTGTACTGGCTGTGTTATCAGTGCAGTTGTCCAGAGCGTTGCTCATTGCCAACTTGGTGTCTTATCAGCGTATTGACTGAGGACAGTCAAAGTTCCTGATGGGGGAGGCCTGTAACAGGAACTGTTACTATCCATGTAGTGGATGATTAGACATTACTCTTGTGACTCACACGTCCGTGTGAGACACGCGGCAGTCAATAATAATAATAACGCGGCAGTCAATGTGACATTGTACTGCCATGTTAGAACTACGCGGGCCTTGCGACGTAGGCGGTCTACAACAGCTTACGCTGGGCCTCAGGCTGATCATTGGTTAACAAACCTCCTTTTGAATACGCTTCCACTACGCGTCTTATACCCAGTGCCGCCACAAATTGGTCATGCTCGTCCTGATTGTGAGCTGCGTTGTGAACTGGAGTGCTGCAGCTGCTCAACTGTTGTTGCTGCTGCTGCTGCTCAGCTTCATTAGTGAAGCTGGTGTTGGTGAGCAACAACCAAGATACCATCAGCTTGGGGCATACATACGGGTTGTTGTGTCGCCGGCACTCATAATCACATCCCATGGTTGTTGAACACGTCTCATACCGTATGAGGCAGTGTACCAGTTGACATGCCATGCACTGTGTTGCTGCGTACCTTGTGAAAGCTTGGGATGTGCGTAATAGTTGCAAACATAATGGAGCGGTGCTCCCTCTTTCTTCCGCCCCGGGGGGGGGGCGTCGGGCCGATGGCGTTGATGCTATGGCTTGATCTGGTAATTTGATGATGATGATGATGATGATGATGATGATGATGATGATGATGATGATGATGATGATGATGATGATGATGATGATGATGATGATGATGATGCCATGCACTGTACTAAACTTATTGGCAGCGATTGGCAGGCACTTTCGCAATGTGTGCACTTCTAGTGAGTTGTCAGGTGCCGCAAGGTATGACCGCCCTTTGTGGCACTTGGCTTTGCTGTGCACAAAGACAAACATGAGAGCAGGCCAGCAGCGGCAGCAGCAGCAGCAGACGACAGGCTGTTGCCTCATATCACCGCAGCTGTGCTGCCAACACGCGAGCGCAGCTTCAGGCATCCGACGCATCTTTCTCAACAGCGCGTACCTTGGAAGCATTTGCCATCTCTCTCATCCTGGTGCTGCCACCAGACCTTTCTGCCGCGGGCAGCAGCAGACATAGTCAGCATGCAGCTGGCGCACAACACCAGCTGCAGCACAACATATCTTGGGCAGGTGATGCGTCAGCTGCACTGAATGCAGCAGCTGGTGTGGCAGTGAGGTGTACGCAAGGCATAGGCTGCGGTTGCAATACCTGGGGTTCCAGGATCCGCCCAGCTGCAGTACCTGGGGTTGCAGTACCTGGGGTTCCAGGATCCGCCCAGCTGCAGATTCGTTACTTTACTTTACAAGCCCAGTCGGCCAGCCGGCCCTGCCGCACCACCGTGGAGTGTGACACTCTGGCAGCCTCAAAAAGCTTACATGTACTGTACCGTACAATGGCTCACGGTGAGACTGGTACCACTATGTTGCAATGGTGGTTGTACAGGTTGTGCTGCATGGCTGGATGTGTGTCGGATCTATGGTGCACCATTGTTCGTGTTCCTGAGTCGAGCGACACAATGCATTTGCCATAGCAGCATCCATGTGCCACAGCAGCACCATGCTGGCCAGCATCCTTTGCAGCCAGCTGGCAGTGCAGCATGCTAGCAGCAGAAGGACGCGGCGTCATCGCAGCCTGATATGACAAAGCAGTACACTGGGTCTTTATCCTCGGTTTCACAGTGCGCATGCGCCACACTGCATGGCTTGATGCTATGGCTTGGTTGGGTAATTTGATGATTATGACTGCATGGTAGCAGCTGCGGTTGCAACTGGGTGGCAACTTTCACCAATCGGTGAAATGGCCACCCAGTTGGGCAGGATACTGGCAGCATGCTGCTTGCAGCAGATTTTGCATCGGAAGTGCATAGGTTAGTGGGGCAGGTGGTTTGGGTGGCAGCAGTGCGCGTCTGGTTGGCCCCAGTTGCCAGTGCGCAGCGCATTGTGCAGTGAGGCTGCTGGTGACCCTATAGGGTGTAGCTAGATTAGTCATCAACCTGGGCCACGACTTTAAAGCAAATTTGCTTGAGGTTGCACCTATAGAATGCTTGCTGATCTGGATCCTGAACCTCAGCTGCAGAGAACTCATTGACGGACTAGTTGAGCACGTGCACTGGCGACTTGGAGCTAAAACTGCTGACTCATTGACTGAGAGTGCAGGAAGGAAGGTTATCTGACACGACAGCTAGGGTTGTGTAGGTTAGCACAGCTCGCTGCAGTTATCACTCCATATATATCGCTTTCTAGTGTGATAATGGTGAAATGCTGTAACAAAACGATTCACAGCAGAACTGCGCTTGTCTGTCTCGCCATCCACGATGCTTGGACGCAGCTTGCATGGTACTGCTGGTCATGGGCAGCATGCAGCTCTCCCGAACGCACGGCAACAGCAGATCAGACGCTCAAAAACCTTAGTTCGAGCAGCTGAAGTGGTGCCACCACCACAGGTGCAGATATTGCAGAATGGCAGGAACACGAACGAACCACCAGCAACCACACAAGCCGCTGCGGAGTTCCTCAGGCAGGAGCTGAAAACAATATTCAGGACAGGGGTAAGTACGCTCTGGGCTCGTACATGTGCATTCCTATCAGCAGCATGTCATGTGCAGAGCACCTTGGCAGCAGCACCAGCAGCATGGACCCTGACACAAGCACCTGCACAGGTAATGTGCCTTGGCAACACTGCAGCATGAACATAATTTGTATCGCTTATATATGAGACTGAGGGCAGGTGTTGTGCAGCAGTACCGTGGCGATGCCTGGGTCAGCACAGCATGCTGTGTATCCAGTGCAGCTCTCGTATCATTGTTTGCTTCATGCTGTCTTACACTCCCTTCGATGCATTGCACGGTCTTTGCTTCTGTGCTTGTTTGCAGGAGATCACTGCATCCAGGTACGATGGCAGCACCCTACCAGCTTTTGCAGCCTCTGTGCTTTGTGCAGTGTTGTGCTCTAGCGCTGCTTTCTCTGGCTCCAACGCTGTGCTACTAGACCTGCTGCGTTTCAAGTGGCATTGAGGCAGCTGCATCGCGCCTGCACTGGCTCACACTGCTGCAAGCACACCTTGCAAGCAGACCTCATAACACCAACATGCCCGCGTATGTAACTTGCGCTGTCACAGCAAAGTTGCTGCGGTGTGCAATGACCTGGCTTGCACTCACGTACCATGCTGTGTGCATGTGCCACGTGATGTTTGTAAACTGTGACAGATATGCGCAGGGTGTGGTGTTTGAAGACCCCATCACGCGTATCGCAGACATCAACGCATACCAGCTGATGATCCGTGCCATCAAGACGCTCTTCAATGTCACTTTTGACTTGCATGACGTAACAATAACAAAGCCAGATGAGGTCACCACACGGTGAGCACCCTCATGCATTGTGCTTAATTGTCAGACAGGTATCCGTTTGTGCATGCTTGTAGTGCTGCTGCCGGTGTTGATGACACAGTTCAAGCAAGAGCAGTGCTGCAGTGACGTGTAGCATTGCGCAAAAGACTGCGCTTCACCAGCAGCAGGCGCATTGCAGCCCCATCCACAGCACATCTTTTAAAAGTCTAGCAGTTGCAACATGGCAGCAGCAGCAGCAGCAGCAGTAGCAGTATGGCACTGCCTGCAGGCTTTGCTTTCGCTGATTGTCATGTCTGATGGTACGGACACCGCGTGATGCCCTTGTGCTTGCTTACAGGTGGACGATGTCTTTGAAGGCCTGGGAGCTGCCTTGGCAGCCAACGCTGCTGTTCTCAGGCCGCTCTTTCTACAAGGTGATAATGCAGGGGCGGTGCGGCATGCTTATAATCTGTGCTGCTGATCCTGACAGGCGGTTCTGTTTTGGCAGATGCTCTGGCCCAGCTGGTAACATGATGTCGACGCAACGTCATGTTGATCACATGTGCATTGTCAGCAGCTCAGCAACCAGCAAACCAGCTACAAGGGGCACAAATTCTGCAGTCTCAACTAACCTCGCTGTGCCCTTGTGTCGCTACGTCACAAATATAACTGCGCTGTGCCGGACTTCGCTGCTGTGTTGCATGCAGGTTGACTCCTCAGGCATTATAATCAGCCACAGAGATGTGTGGGACGCAGTGGACAACAATGCCTTCCTGTCACCAGAGGCAGTCGCAGAGGTGCTTCGCCAGGTGAGGATGCTGTTGTAGTACATTGACGCAAGAGTGTGAGACTCTCATCATTTGATGCCGCTGCTCTTGCTGTTTGCTCGATTGGTGTCTGTCTGTCAGTGCATTGCCTGCATCTGTGGTTGCAAGGTGATGGAGTGACACCAGCAGGCTTGCACACATCCATACAGACGCCAGCCATGTGTCCATCTCTTTGCAGCCTGCTGCAGGCATAGAGTTCAACTACAGTGTATAACGCAGGACGTGAAGTCATGTTGTGCCTGTCGCTGCTGCTGCACCGCTGCGTCCCCGCAGCTGCTGCAAGTGCAGCTCACGCCTGATTTGGAGACGCCAGCCTACACGGTGCTCAAGGCGACACGTGGCTATGAGCTGCGCCGCTACCAGCCCTTTATTGTGGCAGAGACTGCTATGCCGCGCGGCTCAAGTGAGTGAGGCGCTACTCACGAGTGTTTTTGTGCTTCATTCTCCATCTCCTCTTGAGCATGTTACGCTCTGCATGCTTGATCTGGTGGCAGCGTAGTGTTGTATTGTTGGCATGTTCATGTAGGGAGGTGTGAGCTATGGGTGTGTATGTTGTGTGGGTGACTGGCGTGTTGCGCACACGGTACCGCATAGCGCGTGCCGGCGGGCGGGAAGGTGGCCTGCAGACGGCGGTGCTCTGTTGCCTTTTGATGCATGTGGCGCTATGTGTGGCGTATGCTGCTGCAGCTTGTTGTGTGCGCTGGCGTGCTCATGAACAGCAGCTGATCTGGTGAACTCTATGTGGCTGCTGCTGCATATCAAGTACTGCTGTTAGGCTGGCTGTTTCCTGCGCTGCTGCTGCCGCTACCGCGTGTACACAGCTGTACATGCAGCTTCTGCTGGTGGTGCTGACGTCACTGGGCTGCCATTGTTCTGCTGCATTGGTTGCCTCAGTGCTTGTGTTGCTTTGGCTGCTGCTGCTACTGCTGTTGATGCTGCTGTTGCTGCTTGTAGCTGCTGCTGTTGGTGCTGGCTTCACTGAGCTGGCTGGATACATGCTTCCGCTGCAGTGGTTGCCTCAGTGCTCTTGTTGCTGTTCCTGCTGCTGCTGCTGCTGCTGCTGTTGCTTGTAGCTCCTGCTGGTGGTGCTGACTGGTTACATGCTTGTGCTGCTGTGGTTTGCTCAAATGCTGCTGCTGCTGTTGCTTGTAGCTCCTGCTGGTGGTGCCGGCTTCACTGAGCCGGCCGGTAACATGCTTCAGCTGCTGTGCTTGCCTAAGCCTCGTGTTGCTGCTGCTGCTGCTGCTGTTGCTTGCAGCTCCTGCTGGTGGTGCTGGCTTGTTACATGCTTGTGCTGCTGCTGTGGTTGCTTAGATGCTGCTGCTGCTGCTGCTGCTGCTGTTGCTTGTAGCTCCTGCTGGTGGTGCCTGCTTGGCTAATCCGGCCGGTAACATGCTTCAGCTGCTGTGCTTGCCTAAGCCTCGTGTTGCTGCTGCTGTTGCGTGCAGCTCCTGCTGGTGGTGCCGGCTTTACTGAGCTTGCTGGGTACGTGCTTCTGCTGCTGTGTTTGCCTGAGTGCTCCTTGCTGCTGCTGCTGTTGCTGCTGTTGCTTGTAGCACCTGCTGGTGGTGCCGGCTTCACTGAGCTGGCTGGGTACATTTTTGGAGGCAACAGTGAACAGGAGAGCATGGAGATGACGACACCAGGTGGGCTTGTTGCTGCTTTTGGTTTGTCGATGCTCCACTGTGCATTGCATTGTTGCTTTCGGTGCAAATATACACAGCAGGGAGCCAGGGAGCTGCCTGCTTGCGTGTTACATGCCCCTGTAATGTCGCGTATCAGTTGTTTGAAGGCAGTCCAACGCAACAACAGCTGAGATGGCTTGCGTGGACAACACAGGTTGCTTGGACTAAACGCAGCACTTGCCTGACCTGCTGTGTGGTGGTGCTGCAGTGTTCACCCGGAGCCCAGCACAGGTGGCTGCCAGCGGGGGCAGCAACAGCAGCAGCAGCAGTGGTGACGAGGTGACAATGCAGTTTGTGCTGGAAAAGAAGTTTGCAGGTGAGCAAGTTATAGCTCAGCAGCATACCATGGGAGTCTTCGACTGTTCCACGATGCTTCTGCCAGTTCACGAGCGCTTGAACTGTGATGTTGGTCCTACCTGCAATGCTGCGCCATATGTGCAGGGACAGGATTCGTGCCGCCCTGTTTGCATTCCTATGTGAGCTTGCCTCTGCTCTCACCACCTGTCAACGCTGCCGCTGCTGCTATTGCTGCTGCTATTGCTGCTGCTATTGCTGCTGCTATTGCTGCTGCTATTGCTGCTGCTGCTGCTGCTGCAACAAAGATGTTGACGAGCTTCCGCAGCCCAACAACCGCAAGGTGCGCCGCAAGCAGCTGCCCGGCAGCTACTGCGCAGCAGCGCGCTTTGCAGGCCTGCCTTTTGACTGGGAGGTCAAAGACGCAGAGCGCAAGCTGCGCGAAGCACTTGCAAAAGACGGCCTGCGCGCGGAGCCTGGCTATAGTTTGGCGAGGTACAATGAGCCGTGGGTGCCTCCTCCGTTGAGGAGGAATGAGGTGCTTGTGGAGCTGGTTGACTTTGAGTGGCCTTGAAGTTCACCGTGAGTGGCCCTGATGTTCACTATGAGTGGTGCTGAAGTTCATCATGATCTGCGCGGCTGGCATGTGTAGTGGTGAAGTGGGTAGCAGGGCATGAAGTGCGGTATGCATTGCATGTTTTCCGCAGGATGTTCTTGTATGCATCCGTAGTGAGCAGTGGGAAGTAATGTGTATTCGATGTTGCGTGGTGTTACTTGCATGTGGTTGACAATGCCCCTCTTCACGGGGCAGTCACGGGGCAGCCAAATTTTGTTGCATTTGTTGCTCAGATGAATCATCAAGACACATAGTATAGGTATCCCATTGCGTGGATGAAAGGCATCATTACAAGAGTTGTCAAGTGTTGGAGTTGATGTTACATACCACTAGAGTTGTGCATCCACAGCATGTGCTGTCGTGACCTATTCGCCGCGATGGAAAAAGCCACCATTGTGGTTCTACTGCAAGGGTTGCACATGCCTTGCGTGCTCACTGGCTGTGAAGGTGGCAATGTGGCAGCCTGCCGCTGAGCAAATGCACCAAAAAACGTACACCACTGTACAGTTGATACAAGGATCAACAGCGTAGGTGTGCCAGTGTGCCGCAGCAGTGCTGTCTATGGTGGTGCCGTGTGCCATCATGGCACAGTATGATACAGTGATGTTGTAGAATGCTGCAGCAGGCGTGATGAGATGGTATGTACCGTGGTATATCCCGTGCAAGCTGCTTGGCATGCATCCCATCCGCAACTAGCGCTGCCGATCACAGCTGTGCAGCCAGTGTGAAACAGTGAATGTGCACAACCATGCAGGGCGCACTCAACTGCAGTCAGTGCAGCACTTTGGCCAGGGGTGCACGGTGTGTGCCTACATGTGCCTGCGCAATGGGTACCAATGTGTTGCTGCTACGCTGCTCTGCCAATCTGGCAGTGCTAGGCATAGGGTGCGCGGTGCTGTGGCAGCGCAGCTCATGGTCGCATCTGCTGCACATGCCGTGCACCACAGTTGATGTACACCATCCTATGTGGAATACCACTGCGAGTACAGCCTGCTCACCCTCTGTCATCCCGCTGCATGATGTGTCTGGCCCCACACACGTAACTGATGGAGCCAGCTACAGACAATGCTGAGCGTGCATCAGGCCAGCTACGTCAATGTTGAGCGCATATGCTGCTTCCCATGTCCCTGTGGTTGCTGCTGCCGCTGCTGCTGCTCAGAGCTTGTCTTCGCTTCGTGTGAGGAAGTCCGGGTCGAGCCTGAACTTGCGCTCAAAGCGCTCGTACCACCTGCAGCAGTTGCGGCCAGCATCATACATGTGTGTTGTTGTGAGGAGGGTGGATCTGTACTAATGGTACAGCACGTGCGCGGCCAGCATCAGACATATGTGTCGTGTTGAGGAGGTTGGATCTGTACTGGTGGTAAAGCCCGTGCGCGGCCAGTATCAGACATTTTTTGGTGTTGTGAGGAGGGTGGGTCTGTACGGCTGGTGGTGCAGTTGGTGTTGAGGGAGTAGGGAGAGGGCATCAGCCGGTTGAGTCTGGTCATGCGTTGTCCTGCATACAGGAAGCATACATTTCACCTGGTATGTGGGTTGTTGCATGGGTAGGGGCAGAATGTTATATGCATACAAGGCAGCCAGCTATATGGCCGGCAAAGCATTTGCAATTTTTGTGTGTTGTTGTTTGCTGACGTGCTTGTCGCAGCATTGACATATGCTGCCAAACAGAGCTGCACCTGGCAGGAAAGGCATGAGAGGAAGCAGAGTCACTTCACAACGCTGTGTGTTTTCCTTGCCGGGCGTCAACATCCTTACATGGTGTCACCCTGTGGCAGCAACCCGATGCTTGCGTGGCCACATATAAACTCTTGCTGTAACAGCTTTCCTTGCGTTTCTGCACTGACAGAGCTGGGCTGATGTATTCAAGAGTCTTCCGACTGTGCCTAAGCAGCGCCCAGCGCTTCCCGCGCCGCCACCACTGCGCACACCATGCAACACTTCACTACAAAAGATTAACCTCTTCCACTCGCACCTGTCAAGCGCCTTGGTCGGTATGACAATCGTATCGCCGCTTGTTTGCGTTGCAAAGCTTGCGAGGAAGTGGTACAAGTCCATGCCCACGCGCTTGGCGTAGCCTAGCCTGTCACCAACGCGGCTGCTCTCCCTGGCAGAGACCTCTGCCAGCGGCTCTATGCTCACGCCAACCTGAAAGCATGCAGCAGACCGTGCAGTTGTACATAGTCACAGGGCCCCTGAGGCCGCAGATATGTTACTGCAGTACTGCAATCTGATGTGGCAGCTTGAGCAGGTGCACCAGGTGCCAGGTACGGTTGTGAACATGCCCAAGAAGGGTGACCTGACAGACCCCACCAACTACCGTGGTATCACCCTGCTTAGCGTGCTTTACAAATTTTACACCAGCGTTCTCAACCAGCGCCTCATCAAGTTTGCAGAAGGCAAGTCAGTGGCGGAGGGCACGACACAGCAACGGCAGCAGCAGCAACAGCAGGCGCAACAGCAGCAGCAACAGCAGCAGCAACAGCAGCAGCAGCAGCAGGCACGTCAGCAGCAACAGCAGCAGCAGCAGCAGCGTGTAACTGCTGCTACAGCAGCAGCGTGTAACTGCTGCTACAGCAGCAGGAACGCCGTTGCTGCACGAGAGCCAGAACGGCTTTCGTCCCAAGCGCAGCTGTGCTGACCACCAGAGTGTGCTCAGTGAGGTGTTGGGTGGGAGGAAAGCTGAGGGGAAGGATTCTTATGTGCTGTTTGTTGACACCTATAAGGCTTTCCCAACAGTGTGGCTTGATGGGCTCTTTCAAAAGCTGTGGGACAAGGGTGTGCGTGGAAAGATGTTCCGTGTACTCTACAACTTGTATCAGGGTGCACGCCGTGTGGTGTCTCACGAAGGTCATGTCACTGAGAGCTTCACATGTGACCTTGGTTTGCATGAGGCGATGTTATTTCCCCCACACTGTACCTGTACTTCATTGATGATCTGCTGCATGAGGTGCATGCAAAGCACCCTGGAATCACCCTTATGGGCCCTTGTGACGAACCTGCTGGTCAGGTTGTGGCAGCCATGCAGGCTGATGACTTTGTTGCTGTGTGCGGATCTCTGGCTGAGGTTCAGGCTGTGGCTGCAACAGTTTATGAATACAGTTGTAAGTGGCGGTTCAAGCTGAATAGCTTGAAGTCTGCTGTCATGCATGTCTCACCAGCTAGACAGCCCAGCCAGTTGGCTGATTCTGGCATCGTTTGGAACGGTGTGCCTGTGCCTGTTGTATCAGAGTACTGCTACCTTGGCCTGTGGTTCAACAATGCCTGCAACTGGAATACGCACTTTGAGAAGATGTTGGCAAAGTGCATCGTGTGAAGGGTGGGCTCATGCCAGTCTGGAAGAGCCGGCTCATCAGCGTGGAAGTAAAGCGTATCATTCTGCTTACATGCGTTCGCCCGATTGTTGAATATGGCAGCGAGGTCTGGTTTCCGTCAACTGCAAGGCAACTGCAACAGATTGACAAAGTGCAGACTGACATCATCAAGTGCTCAATGCGTTGTGGCAAGGAGCGCCCTTGCACTTCACTTGTTCTGGCTGAATGGGGTGTGAAGCCATTGCACATGTGGCTTCATCAGAGGGCGATGGAGTATTACTTTAGGGTTCAGCGTATGCAGAACTGTCGGTTGCCACATCAGGTGTTTTCAGCTGAGTGGAAGCGCCCTAGTGGTGCTGTTGCGGTGACACCTTGGCATAAGTATGTGCAGAGTTTGCTTTGCAAGTATGGTGTGGATGTTGAGGCGGCGGCTGATCGAGCTAATGCGTGCAAGAATCACATCAACCGTCAGGTCAGGAAGCTGCATGCAGACACAATTGTTTGTGAATCACTGCAGCACTCTACTTTGAGCCGTTACATCACGCATGTGCACCCTACACATGCTGATGCCATGCGTTTTAAAAGGGCTAGGCCCTTTTTGTGTTCTGGTGCGCCAACGCGTGGTATTGAGTTGCTGATGCGTGTTCGAATGGGCTGTCTTTGTGTGCATGAGCGTACCAGTCGTTATGGTGGCAGCAGAGCTGATTCTAACACAGCATGTCCTGCTTGTGGTCAGGATGTTGAGTCTTTGTCACATCTGATGTTTGATTGTCCCGCTACTTCTGCTCAGAGGGATACTATGCTTGATGAAATTCGGTCTGTTTTGCGTGATGTTGCTGGCGGCGCTGAAAAATTGCGCAATGTGTTGTCGTTGACTGATGCATCCACCAAGTTGTTGCGTTTTGTTTCTGATGATATTTGGGGTAGTAGGGGGGTGTGCCGAGTGATATCTAGGAGCATTGCTGAGTATCTTGTCCAAGCTTGGGATGTGCGTAATAATTGCAAACACAATGGAGCAGTGCTCCCTCTTTCTTCCGCTCCTGAGGGGCGCGGGGCCGATGGCGTTGATGCTATGGCTTAATGGGTAACATGATGATGATGATGAGGGCCCCTGAGGCTGGTGCCTCAACTTGATCCACCTCAGATGTTGTGCACAAAAGAGGCAGCGTGCGGACTTGCTTGCAATGTTACGAGCTTGTCCATGCGGTGGCAAAGCCGGCTATAACGTGGTATGCAGCAGGAAGAGATCAACTACTGGTTGTCCGAGTGACATGCTGCTGCTTTCTTTAAACTTTATCAGTGATATCCTGGTGTCTCTGCAGATGCGAAGCTGCAGAGGCAATTGGACAACACAAGGCTCATGCTGTACACTGGTAGGTGCCAAAAGCAGTTGCACAGCTAACTGTCAACAACTCCGATTAGTGACGTCTGGCATCTGTTTGCATGGAAGGCTTCACACAGTGCCAGCATTGTGAAGCAATTCCACAGCGCCGTCCCATTATGGGCGTTTGCTGCCGCCTGCTGCTCACCTGGATGTAGCCAGGCCCTGGCGGCACTGCATACCCGCCATCCTGCGCTGGCCACTGCAGCAGCAGCAGCAGCAGCATTGGTGACAGCATCAGCAGCAGTATGTCAGTGTCCGTACATCAGAGATGCAGACAGCAGCAAGTTGCGCGCCTGTACAGCACTTGATGGATGCGGTGCAGTTCTTCAGTTCACGAGCGTTGCAGGGGAGGTACAAAAGTGTACATGCAGTCAGTGCAAGCCGTGCAGCATGTTGGGCAGCAACCAGAGACTTGAAATAAAAAGGAAAGCGCTGCCGCAAACTGGTGCAAGCGCAAATGACTGCGTACCTGCAGCGGCATGACTTCTGAAGGGTGTGTGTTGTGGCAGCAGCCCATGTACACCCAATCACCCGAGCCTGACTTGAGGTACAGGCCTAGTGCTAACGAGGGGTCCAGCGTGTTAGGGGATGTAAGGAACAGGCACACCTGCAAGCGTCATGCAGGGCGATGCCACGTCACAAGGGGCTGCTACACAGGCTGCTGCACCCCTGCTGCACCTTTGTTGCACCCCATGCTGCATCGCTGCTGCACCCTTGATGCACCGCTGTTGCTCCCTTTCTGCGCCCACAAATGAAGCAGCCGGTTGACTGCTGCATTGCTGCTAGGTGCGAGCATTGTTGGCAGCGCTGCTGCTGGTTCTGGCTGCAAGATCGATGGGCGGTGCTGCTGCTGGTGAATCCAAGGACAGCAGCTGAGTTATAGCAGCATGGTGCTACTGCTGGTGATGCAGAGACAGTATTTGTAACAGCACTGCAGAAGACAGCCTGCTGCTGCGGCATTGCCCACCTCTTTGAGTTCCCAGTACTGCAGAAAGCAAGGACAGCAGCAGAAAGAAGGCTCTTGACAGCAGGCTTATACAACAGCAGAGGGGAGATGTCGACATGCATGTGATGTGCAGAGTCCATGATAGCCTGGTGCATGCACAACTATACTACGGCTCATGCACAGCAGTAGGTCTGTCAGGATTGTGCCAAATGGGTTGTACAACAGCTGCGATGGAGGCAGGGTCAGGCTGTTGCCAGGGCGCACCTGTGGCTTTACTAACGAGCACACATCCAACACCTGCAAACCCACAGAATGAAGTGAGATCAAGCCACCACACAGCACTTGTTCAAAGGGCAGCCCACGCAACACACATGCACATGACGCAAGCTTGTGACACCCGCTGCAGCCCCTGGAAACATGTACGGAGAGCAGCTGAGTGTTGACCAACTGAGGATGAGCACTGCCTATGAGCCTTATCTGAGGTGCATGAAAGCTGCTCTAAAACGCGTCCATGTGCAGATGATGGCCTGCAGGGCCCAAGAGCAGCTGCCACTCTGCTGCTGCTGCTGTGCTCACCCAATGTGTAGGGTCCACCTGAGCAAAGTGATCGCTAGTGATGGGATAGCTGTTGCCTACGAATAGGACTCCAAAGGGAGCCATGAAGAACACGATCGCTTTTGCAGTCACTGCTGCCTGACGCAGCGAGCAGTACTAGTCAGCAGGCTGCTGCTACTGCTGCTGCTGCTGCGGGTTCGGCTGACGTGCAGAGCAGCAGTTCCGAGGGGCGAAAACACAATGTGTTTCCAGACGTTTGCACGTTGTTCGCCTGATCAGACGGTCCTATGTGCTGTGCAGCTGTACACGTAAGGAAGCTTCAGTGCGACACCTTCACTTTCAAGTTAGAGTATCTCGTACGGACGTCTGTTTAAAGAGTGGCAGGACACGCAAAGACAGTCTGTGTAGGACCTGTGTTACTTGCCAGACAATAATCACGTCTATAAACCCATTCACAGGGCCACCAGTCAGCAGGTGTCAAGTGGAACGTCAAGTTAACAGTGTCAACAGCAGGCTGTTTAACAGCTCTGATAGAGCGTCAAAACGCACCAGGAAACTACAAAGCAACCACCCATGGGTTCATATCCAAACTAGCAAGAAATTGCTCCATATAAACCCCAGACACTCGTCAGCAGATGAACAGCCACCGCAACCGTTGAAACCAAGGTTGGTGATAGAGATGATAATAAGCCATAGCAGGGTTGCAGCAGCCGGAACGCTGCATATCAGTTGACAATCGTGCAATTGCGCAAGCCCCATCTCCAAAGGGATTCCAGCTGAGTATGATCAATAGGCATATGGTTGCAGGAGCGCAGTCAATCACTGCCCACACTGCCTACACTGCAACATGTGCTGCCCGTAATCTGCACATATGCCAGCAGCAGCACCACCACCTCACACACAGTCACCAATCAACCGGAAGAACAGCACGTATGCGCTGCTGCTGCTGCCACTAGGGTGGCTGTCAGGCGTCACAGACGCGTCATTGAAGTCATACCAGCGCCCATCTGCCACGTTGCGCCCCTGCGCAGTGTAATGCCCGCCACCCAGGCACCCAGAGTGCTCCGACACTGCCAGCAGCTGATAGTGCGGCTTGCTGCAGCCCCTGCCAGTGCCCGCGCCGTCAACCGCAGCCTTCAGCGCTTGCTGATTGCAGTAGGGCGACAGGTCCAAAGCATGCTGCGCGTCCACCTTGACAGGTGTCTGGTTCTTGGAGTAGGGCGAGAAGCCAAACCAACCACCACCGCCACTGCCTGCCCAACCGCCAGCGCCACCGCCCCTGCTGCTGCTGCCGCTGTTGAAGCGCTTCAGGGTGAGCACCAGCAGCTGCGGGCACTGGAAGATCTGCAGGCGCTTGGTTGCGTCGCAGGTTCGCTTGCAGCTGCCGCACTTGACAGCCTCGCTGCCAGTCAGCACTTCTTGCTCCACAAACGCAGACAGGCAGTCCTGCAGCAGCAACGCAGCAGCCAGCGAGCCAAGCAATGACACACAGCGTCGGCTGCAACCCACCGCTCATGAATTACGCCACAGGCAGGACCATGCATGTGTTTGCACACGACCCGCCGCAGAACAAGCATCGAGCAGGCTAGCATGCAGGCAGACTTGAAGTACCAGCTGACGGCACAAACACGAACACAAGGTCATCCCTGACCCAGCTGCATGCCTCACCTGCAGAGACACCTGCGCCTTGCCACGTGGCAGGGGCACTGACAAGTCCAAAAACGGGTCAAAGCAGTGGCTCTGAGCGCCGCACGCGCTGCATGTGATGGTGCTCTGCAGCTGCCCGCCAAACAAATCGTCCACAAGAGAGTCGTGCCAGCTGCGCGCATATGCTGCTGCTTCTGCTGCCTGCTGCAGCACGCTGCCGTGGCTGCTGAGCTCCGTGTACTGAGGCTTGCCCTGCACGCGGTTGCACTCGGACTGCAAGCAGGAGCAGCGGCAGGCAATCAAGACATGGTGGGAATGAGCATGCGCAGAGGGCAGCCACTTTGCCGCTTTGCAGGATGCAGCAGAGCGCAGCTGCCAGTGATGAACAGACCACCAGCACTGAAGATGCTGACATAACAGCTGATGGACCACACACGACGGCAATACCAAAGCTAACTTGATATGCACGAATTTCTGGCACAGACGAACACAGCAGCATGTAGCACCAACCTGCAGCTGCTCCAGCAGGCTGTGTAGGAACTCCTGGCTGTCCTGCTGGCAGCCGTCACCCCAGCGCTCGTCAGCAGACGACACAGCCTCCAGAAACTGGCGAGGGCTCACAGCACAGCCGCGCCGCCTAACCCCAGCCCCTGCTGCGGCTGATGCTGCTGCTGCTGCTGCTGCTGATGCGGCTGCACCAGTGTCCTGCTGCGACCACATCTCCCGCAGTAGCTCGCACAGCGCGGGACCAACAGAGGCCTTGGGGCCCCATCGTGCCCCACCAGACGTTGCCACAGCCCTCAGCGCCGCAGCTGCATCCTCAGCAATGCAGGTGGCAATGCGCGGGCCTAGCAGTGCAGCGACTAGCTCTGGCAGACAGTTCAGGCACTGCAGGATGCTGTTCATGAAGCACGTGTTGCCAAGGTTGTTCAAACCCATGCAGCCTTGCGGCAACTTCCGTGGCCTGCTGCTGCTGCTGCTCACCGCTAACTGCCTACCACTGCTGTTGTTGGCAACTGCAGTAGTTGACTCAGTCTCCAACTCCCGGCCGCTGCCGCAGCTGCTGCTGCGTCCTTCGGTGGATATGCTGATGCTGCTGCCGTGCCCACGCGGAACACCGAGTAACCGTCGTCGCACTGCTTCTGATATCCCTGGGGCAGCGCAGTCCTCACTGTCACTGCCGCTGCTGCTGCTGCTGCTGGCGATGCTGTGATCTAGGGATGTGCTCATCTCTGTGACCTCTGACACATCTGATGAGTCATCGCTAGCTGCGTACTCAACAGCTTCTACCAAGCCGCCGCCAGGTATCGACACCACACCTTTGGTACCTGCTGTCCCTCCGCTGCCACCACTAGCAGGTGCCAGGTGTCTGTGTACAGCTCCATGCGCTGCTGCTCGAAAGCTCTGCACCTTGCTCACCACAGCTGCTGCTGCAGCTTCTACCTGCTGCTGCTGGTCTGCCTGCAGCGCCCGACCCTGCTCAACAGTGGCGCTGCTGCTGCGCGACGCCACAAAGTCACAGCTCAGGAACTGTGCTGCTGCCTGTTGCTGCGCTGCTGCATCATCCTCACCCTGTGAGTAACCACTGTACAAGCCCCTACTGTGGCTAGACAGTGCAGCACCAGGAGACAGCCCAGACCTGCCATCATCTATATCTTCTGACATGGGGTGCGTCCCAATCAGGAAAGATGGCTGCCTGCTGGACAGCACCGTGCTGCTGGCAGCACTACCCGCTCGGCTCATGCTGCTGGCCTGCTGCTGCTGCTGCTGTTGTTGCGGCTGCTGCTGGCTAGCGGTTGCAAACGAGCTAGTGCTGGGAGCTGCATCATCTCCGGCAGAGCTGTACCTACTGCTGCGATACATTGCAGCAGCAGTAGCAGCAGCAGCAGGCCCGGCACTGCCAACCCTGCTATCGTTGTAGCGTGGGGCGCAGGGTATAGCACCCTTGTCTGCTGCTGCTGACGGCGCTGCTATTGAACTGTAATAGCTGCTTGTTGTGCTGCTGATCACGCCCGCGCCCAAGCTGCCAGTCTGTGTTGCTGGCCTGTATGTTCCCACGTACGCATTGGCGGCGCTTCTGCTGGTGGGCCAGCCTAGATCAACAGCTGCCGCTGCTGCTGCCCCGCTCTCACTTGTTCGTGGCTGCGTACCTGCAGCTGCAGCAGCACTGTAGCTGTCATAAGCAGCTGCACTGCCAATGCTGCCCGCTAGCTGCTGCTGCTGCTGAGGCTGCACCACTTGCTGGGCTTGCTGAGGTGACAGTGTGTACAGCGGATGTGGAGCGCGCACGGGAGCTGTGGTCACTGGCTGCTGTACACTGCTTGCTGGCGGCAGCTGCGTGTCGCCCAGACTGCCAGAATGCGCAAACCTGCGGCCGCTGGCCGTAAGCGGTGCTGCTGCCAACGAAGCAGATGTTGCAGCTGCACTGTGCGTGTACCCTGTGCCTGTATGTGGTAGCTGGTCCCCATGCTGCCTGCTGCCATACTGGTACGCTACTGAGGAGTGCTCCATGACAGAAATGCCATGATGACCAGCGCTGCCGTAAGCAGGCGCCACTGCAGCACCGTGAGTTGCAGGTGGCTTGGTGCTGCTGACACTGCTGCTGGTCATGCTGGCTGCACTCACTCGATCGCGCACCCGCTCCGCTACTGTGCTTGCGTGCTGCTGCTGCTGCTGCTGCAGGGAGTCAGTGGCGCTGGTAGTTTCGGTGTAACCAGGCTGCAGTTGCAGCTTCGCCAGCCTATCCTCTAGCTGTTGCTGCAGCTGTGCTTTGTTTCGCTGCAGTAGCGCCGCTGTGGCAGCTGACCTGCCGCTGACCCCAGTATCAGCAGCAGCATACAGCTCCGGTCTATACAATGGTGGCCGCGCATACTGCTCGCTGCCGCATGTTGCTGTCGCTGATGCTCCTGCATAAGCATGCTGCTGCATACTGCTGCCAGCAGTGGCAGCGCCATACACTGGCAGGTGCCGCATCAGCGGGCTTGCATCAACGTTGACACGCTGCCGTCCAGCTGCTGCTGCTGCTGACTCTGCAGCGGTATCCGGCAGCTGTGCTCCCGCTGGCAGTGCACTGCCACCGTCGGCCCTGCGTGGTGGCGCCCTGTCAATGACACCACCCACAGCAGCAACCGCAGCAGCTGCAGCAGCAGCCAACTGCTGATGCTGCAGCGTTGTGCTTGCTGCTGACACCCGATCTAGGTATGTACCACTGCCACCGGAAGAGGCTGAGACCCTCCTGGTTGGACCAGCAGCTGCTCCACTGCCAGCAACAACGCTTGCATATGCACCTGCTGGCCGGCTGCAGGTGCCCATGGAGCTGCTGCTGCTGCTCGACGAGCCAGGGTGTGCAGCAACAGCTGCACTAGCTGGAACTGTGAATTGCTCAGCCTGCCCCGAGGCATCTCGCTCAAGTACTTGCTTCTGCTGTTGGTGCCGCTGCTCCTTCAACTGCAGTAGGGCTTTCAGAGCAAGCTGGCTGCGGAGCGGCGGTCCTGCTGCTGCTGCTGCTGCTTCTGCTGCTGCGTCAAACGCTGATGTAGAGCCTGTGCTGAATTGGCTGTTGCTGTATCTTCCACTGGCTGTGCTGGCAGGGTGTCTGCCGCCGGCAGCAGATGAGGTGGGCGCCTGGATTCTAGAACTGTTCACTGCGCTGCTGCCACTGCTTGTGCTGCTTCCCACACCAGACTTGCTGTCTCGGGGTGAAACATTGGTCCGTGCCGAAGTGCTGCTGCAAGGGACAGGAAGCAAAAAGCAGACGTTGTTGGAAAATGTGTGCAGTTTATCAATGGTGCAGAGAACGCATGCCATAGACATGCAACCAGCGTCTAGTATTCTCAAGTAGGCTTCATGCAAGGGCACGGCAACCAATTCAGCAGTGCACTGACCTGCGAGCGCCGGTGGCTGGTTTCTGCCCAGCCATCCCTGCAGCTAAAGGCCCTTGAGCTGTCAGCTTCTTTGCTGCAATGCTGCTGCTGCTGCTGGTGGTGGTGCTTGCTGGTTGGACAACGCGTGGCCTGCCAGGCACAGCTGTAATGCTGCCGCCACTGCGTGGGGTCGATTGCGACCTAGCCTTGCTGCTGCTCAGCGCTGTGGCAGTGGCACTGCTGGTGTGGCTTGTTGCAGCAGCTGCAGCAGGCTTGGTGGACACTGAAAACATCGCGCTGCGAAATCGCCGTGCTCCTGCTACTGCTGCCTTTGTCTCCTCGTCTGCGGCGTCACGCAGCAACCCTGCCTGCTTGATGACACTTCCAGTGTATGCCCCACCGGGTGCAGGAGACCTGTGAGCAGAGGGCGCCACAGCAGAAGCACATCAGAGCAGCAATATCGCGTTCTGAGTTTGCAGTCTGCTCTGTGCAGGCAGACGTAAACGCCACGCCTTTGTTGGCAAGTATCATGCGCCATCGCAGGATGAAACACATGTGTGGCTTTGTTGCCTCCCTTCAGGCCTATACAGTTCATGTGCTGGACTCGTCATTTGCAGTGTGTGGCATGGCTCTTCCTGCACCAGATGGCTGCGCGCTTGAGGCAACATGACCGTGCAGCCCGCGTTGCAACCAAAGGCAGCACACCCTGCACTTCGCACCTTGAAGATTGCCCTGCACTTGACGTGGCACCCTTGCCATGCTGGCCGCTGCCATCGCTGGCTCTGCGCGGCGCATGCTGCAGTGCACCGCCTGCGCTGTTTGAGCGTCGCTGGCTTGCAGGACTACGGCCTTCGCTGGTGCTGCTGCTGCTGCTGTGGTGGGTGGTTGCCTGTACACTGTATGGAGGCAGCCTAACACAGCAACACGTGCAAAGATGGCATGCGTCGTTGAGTTGGGTGTCGAGCATCAGGTGCATCATGCATGATGACACATACCGCCTGCCAGAGAGCACGGCATATGCTGTGAGTACAATCGACTGTGGTGCAGTCAAGCACGGTGCCGTGGCAGCATGACATGCTTTTGTAGGCAATGACAGCATAAAGTCTTGAGCTGATGTAGTGTTGCTGCTCCAAGCCTTGCTGTATCTGGCATGGAGTAGCCATGAGACAGCTCACCTGCTGGAGTTGGTGCTTGGCATGATGCCAGGCGGTGGTGTTCATCTCATAAACAAATTCCTGACATGCCTGGTTTGATGACCGCCTTTCACGCCCCTTGTTTGGGGCGAGCTCTAGCACCCAGCAGCAGATACACCAGTTGAAGCCAGCTGTGCGGCCTCTGCACACAACTGCTGCGCAGAACTGAATCTGAAGGGTATTTAAACCTGAGAGTTCTATCACAGCTGCCCCAGCGGCCTGAAAAGGGGTTCCCACGTTCGGTTGACCCGCTTACTTTCGCTGGCCCCGCTTGATGCGGGTGCGTATCAGCGAATGCCGCCTGCGTTGGGTACGAAACCAAACAGAAGTGCACAGTAGTTCAAGCAGACACGTTTTGCACGATAAACAGCTGAGGCCGGGCAACGGTGTATAACGAGGCAGCTAAGCCGTGCTTCGTTATTGTAACATCTAGCATGCCAATTGGAGGCTACTGTGGTCATCAACCGTTGAACTCGGCGTCAAGTAAAACATCGGTGAAGTGACCCTGAACAGCAGTACAGCGACGGGTTATGTTCAACTTGATCGTAGCAGATGCTACGAAATATGCTTATTCTGTGGTTATGAAAGCCTTGCTTAGCTAAGGATGCTGCAGCACAGGTACCTCTACTGTCTGGTCACCACCTCAACCTGATGCTGGCTCGGAGCTTGGCCAGGGCACTGCTGCACAAAAGCCACACGCAATTAGTGACTGGTAAAGTAAGTGATGAACTCACCAGCATGTGCACAAGCAAAAGCCATCAAAGCTATAACTGTTCACATTGGACAAGAGTTGCAGCCTGCTTTCATCATCATGCCTGGTAGCACCTGCGATCTGACATTGTGATATGATTTGCAGGGTGGAGTGGGCCTGGGAGGCGCGAGTGGTGTGGTGCATGCCAGGCGCAGCAGCAGCGGCGGCGGCAGCAGCAGCAGCAGCAGCAGCAGCACCAATGACAGAACAACACCTACCACAAGCAGCAGCAGCAGGAGCAGCAGGAGCAGCAGCAGAAGCAGCAGCTCTGCTGACCAACCAGCTGAGCCTACAGCAGCAGCAGGACCAAACGCTTCCAGGCGCAGGTCACGTAAGAAGACGCCGCTTGCTGCTCATGCGACAAGCTTGGTGCAAGCACCCGCAGCAGCAGGCACAACAGTAAACACACTAGAAGCAGGCAGCCATACCCAAACCAGTGAGAATCACAGCTCATTGGCAGCAGATGTGGAAAGCGCGCAGGACCCCTCTATGGCGCAGCCATTGCCAGCAGCAGTCCCTGCAGCAGCAGACAACGGCTCCTCAGGGGCATGTGCTGCATCTACAACACCAGCTGCTGCTGCTGCTGCTGTTCCCAGCTTGTGTGAGCTGGTGCCTGTTCCTAGTCAGCAAGCGCTTTCCTTCCCTGACAGCTCTTTTAGGCTGAGGGATTACCAGCAGGAGGCCATCCAAGAAGTAGTGAAGCAGTGGAAGGCAGGTAGCAGCATGCAGCTCATCATGCTGCCAACAGGCACAGGCAAGACAGTCGTGTTTGCCGCCCTGGCGCGCTACTTGTCACAGCACTATGTACCATATGCGGCTGTTGATGCTAGCAAGGCAAATCAAGGGATGACTGAGCAGGGTGTCACACAAGTAGCGGCTGCTGTGGCAGCAGTTGCAGCACAGGAGCAGGCGCGAATTCCATCAGCAGCGCTCACACCAGCAGCTGGACTAGCAGAGGAAGCACAGCAGCATGTTGCAGCATACGCAGGGAGCCAATCCGCAACAGACACAGAAGCAGCAGCAGCAGCAGCAGCAGCAGTGGATGTAGGCAGTTCGACAGATGCACAGGCTTATACTCGCCTTGTATCCTTTAGCGCGTTGCGCAGAAGACGAGGCAACAAGGAACAGCAGCAGCAGCAGCAGCAGCAGCAAGGGGAGACCGCCAATGCCGCTAAAGTGACTGTCCTGAAGCCAGACAACAGCAGCAGTGCTTCACAAAGTAGTGCCAGTGGCAGCAACGGCAGCAGCAGCAGTAGTATAAGCAGTCTAGGTGCAGGCAGTGCGGGCAGCAGTAACGAAGCAGGGCTTGCAAGCAGCAGCATAGATGACAGCAGCAGCAGCAGCAGCAGCAAGCGCGGCCGGTCGCCGCGCGTTGTGCGCACATGTGCGCCTGACCTGATGCGGGTGCTGGTGCTGGCCCATAGATTTGAACTGCTGCACCAGGTGGGTGGGATATGGCGCAAGCTAGCCCGTCATTTGCCTGCTGCTGGAGCTGCTGCTGCTGTTGTATGTGCTTCCCAGTGACTTACAACATGTCTGCTGCATGTGAAAAATCAGCATGCTCCACGATTGCCTGCATCCGGGCCTGATTGCAGTGCACATGTCGTGCCTCGTTGCATTGTGTCACACCTGCCCCATGTGTCACACAGCCTCCGTGATCTCTGATCCCATCCGTCAATGCCTCTTACCGCGCTTCTCTTGTTCACACTGCAGGCTGAGGACAAGTTCCGCCTGACTACTGCCTTTATAGGGGTCAAACTGTGGGACTTTCTGTTGCTCACATCTAATTGCGTTTCTGTTGTTCACACTGCAGGCTGAGGAGAAGTTCAACCTGATGTGGCCAGAATGCATTGTGAGCTGGGTCAAGGGCTACCGCAAGGACTTCTTTGGGCAGGTGTGGCTGGCACGGCTGCACATTTCGCGCTGATTTGTGCTGCATGCTTCCCGCAAAATCACACTGCTGTGCATTGACTAATACAGCTGTTGCTCACCGGCAAGTTGAAAAGCAATAGCGTAATGCGACTGGCTACAGCTACTGTTGAGACAAGTTCAGACTTTTGTTGACTTTTTTCTGAACATGGGGGGAGGTGAACTTGTCTCGGTCGTAGCCCCGGACAGACCTGCACGATCTGGCTCTGGGCCAGGTCTTTTTGGTCGCTTAGAATCGTTTGCAGCTGCAGCTGTTGCTGCTGCTGCGCCAGGTGTCGAAGCATTGACTAATACAGCTGTGCATTGACTAATACAGCTGTGCATTGACTAATACAGCTGTGCATTGACTAATACAGCTGTGCATTGACTAATACAGCTGTTGCTCATCGGCAGGTTGGTACTTATGTATGTGCTGTCAGGTGATCAGCAGCAGCCAGATGCTCCACGCTGCACATCCGGTCAGTCAGCTAGTTGTGCTGGCACCCATTTTCTGCTACGCCACCTCCTTGCCTGACTGCTGCACATGTCTACGTATCCTGCTCCAAGCTGCTGCCATTGTTGCCGTGACGCCGTGCTCACCCCCATGCCATTGTTGCCGTGACGCCGTGCTCACCCCCATGCCATTGTTGCCGTGACGCCGTGCTCACCCCCATGCCATTCCGAGCCTGGCCCTCCAACGTATCGCGCTGCGCGTTGCAGACCGGCTGGCGATGCCACAGCTCGTGCGCTGCTGATGTGCAGCAGCTTGTGGTATGCATGGACATCCAGCTGAGATTCAGCAGCTGCCGCTGTTGTGTCCCTTGCCGCTCACCGCAGGTTGTTGTTGCGTCGGTCGGCACTGCCGTCAACTGCATTCCGCAGCTGGCTCAGTGCAACTTCAGCCTGGTGGTAGTAGATGAGGCACACCACTCAGTGGCCAACACCTACAAGACAGTGCTGCGGGGCTTAGGGTTTGTGGATGAGGTAGCTGTAGCTAGCAGCAGCAGCAGTAGCATGAGTGAGGCTGGTGATGCGGCAGTTCAGGTGGAAGAAAACGGGGTAGATGTAGCGACAGTAGCGACAGCAGAAGTTGGACAGGTGCTGTCAGAGAAGCGCAGGGAGTGGAAGAAACGTTATGCAGAGAGTGGGGCAGAACCAGATGATTATGTGGTAGGGCTGCAAGCGCTCCCGTATGCTGATGCGGTTGACTCCAGCAACAGCAGTACTGAGGCAGAGAGTACAGAGGACTGGGATGCAGCAGCAGCAGGGATAGACGGCGGCCGCAGCAGCAGCAGTGGCAGAGGTGGTGGCTCTGGGTCAGTGCAGTTGGCGATGCGTGCTGTGAGCAACCCCCACAGGTTGTGTGTTGGCTTCACAGCTACGCCGTACAGGTGAGATGTTGGTTTGGTATGGCCAGGGATTATAGTGGGATGCAAGAGATCAGCGCTCTCTGGTATGCAGTGACAGCAGCAGTCAAGTCAAGCATTCGCAGTACAGGCAGCACCGCAATTCTGCTCCACCACAACGCTCATAATGCATGGCAGTGTATGAGCTGCTGCATATGTACTTGCCAAAACACTGGAGCGGTGCTCCCTCATTCTTCCGCTCTAGTGGGGCGGGGCCTATGGCGTTGATGCTATGGCCCGATAGCATGATTGTTATGTATGTGCTGCTGCTGGTGGCCGCGTGTTTATTTTCAGGATGCGTGAGCCGGAGTCGTGTGAGCTGTACGAGATCTTTGCCAATGTTTTCAGCAGGAACATCAGCGACATGATCAAGGCGCACCACCTCACAAAGGTCAGGCAGCAGAGCTGCACCAATTGTGTTGTTGAGTGATGGTAACTTGGGCAGGGTATGTGCTTTGCAGAGCTTGTACTTGTAGTGTTCCTGTACGGTCTGATTTCGTCAGTCTGCAGCTGATATGCATAGACGCAGCCGCGCAGTAGCGCACTTGCATGTCACTCCGTGCGCAATACAAACGCTGTGCATGGCAACCCATGTACCGCCCGCTTGCCTGGGTGCCTGCCCCTCTCCCCGTTTCTTGTCCTGCTTGTCTCTTGCCGCTGCGCAGATCCACAGCCGCAGGATCTTCACACATGTGCACCTCAAGGGCGCAGGCAGCTACAACGGCGACTTCATCGTGTCCAAGCTCAGCCCCCTGGTGAACAGGTGGGGCGGGCGCTGCTCTGTGCTGCACTGTGTTGCGTTATAGTTACAGTTATAATCATCCTGCTGTTATGCTGGCACATGCCGCTCTGGGCTAGTAGCAACTGCTGCTGTAGTAGCAAGCCGCTTGCAGCGTGCAGGTGGCAGCACGCCATGCGCTGCGAATGCAGACGTCACTGTGCCAGCAGCATGCGACGCTCTGCTTGGGTGCCACATGCCAAATTCAAAGTTGAGTGCGGCCGTCATTGCAGCCTGCCTCTCAAGTTTGTATGCAGCAAGTAACACGCTTGGCTACGCTTGGTGTGTCCTGCAGTTATGGCCGCAACAACTTGGTGCTAGCAGCCTTTCTGGACTACTGCTGCAAGCCAGATGACGTCACAGACGACTCCAAAACAGCAGCTGCTGGCCAGGAACCTGGCGTCCTAACAGCTGCTGCGCAAGCAGCACAACTTGCAAACAGCAGCACAAGCAGCAGCAGCAGCAGCATGTTGTCTGGCCAACAACAGCAGCAGGATGATGGAGAGGAGGTTGAGCCTGCTATGCGGCTGAGCATGGATGGCAAGCGGGCTGTGCGCAAGGCCATTGGCTTTGCTGTGGACATTGAGCATGCAGAGGCCCTCAACGCTTTGTTCTTGGAAGCAGGTGGCCTGCGGTCTGTCATGCACCATTTTCAGCACGCCTGCAGCGCACCTGCGCAGTGCATGCAGCAGTTTTTTGGAGTGAAGATGATCCTGATAAGAGCTAAGCTTGCGCCCCTGAAGCAGCTTTGGGTCTTCAAGAGATGCAGGTGCTGCTGTGTGTGACTGAATGAGGAGCATAAACCCACTCGATACGTACTGGAAAGGGCTCTGACAGCTGCCATTGTGTGTATGCACCTTCTGCACCCTGCAGGCGTGCGGTCTGGTGTGGTGCACAGCAAGCGCAGCATTGAAGAGGTCAACCTGGACATCAGCAGGTTCAGGAGGGGCGACCTGGACGTACTTTGGAACTGTGAGAAGCTCACAGAGGTATGCATCATAAAATTGGTATGAGCTGGCGAGGGCTAGGAGGTGTAGCGTCTTCCAATGCACATTTTGCTACGTTGTGTGTTCACGTAGCCTTCAGCACAGAAAAGAGGCATTTGCAACCAGTCAGGAGGTGTGGGTCCTATGCTGCTGTGATGCAGGATGGTCGCTACCGATCTGGTGACAGCGTGTCATCCAGATCATGCTGTTCTTCAGCTGCCAGTCAACTTTTGAGCGCCACAGCAGTGCCCGTAGCGCAGCCAGCATCTAGCATGCCTGGATACACATGAGTACTAGTGATGACTGTTGGTTGTGTGCTGTTCCTGCAGGGCTTTGACGAGCCCAGCATCAATGCGCTGCTGCTGGCACGCCCCACCAAGTCAACAGGCCTCTACACACAGGTGCGCGCTGCACATCGAACCATTTGATGTTATCAGGTTCTTCATGTGCACCATGTGATTGACTGCCGCAGCCGTTCTGTATATCCTCACGTGACGCTTTTCGTGGTGCTCTGTGAAGCTACCTACGTAATGCCGTCACACATTCACTCGGACCACCTGTGCATCCCTTGGCGCAAACCGCCGCAGATGCTGGGCCGTGGCTTGCGCCGCGCCCCTGGCAAGGACAGCTGCCTCGTGCTGGACTTCACAGACAAGCAGCACAAGGTGGACCGCATCATAGACCTACGCGTGCTGCTGCCAGAAGACGCGTTCAAAGCCCTAGACCGCGACTGGGAGCCGCCAGAGCAGAAGGACAAGGCGCGCAAACTGAAGCTGGATGAACTGCGGGGAGGGGAGATCAGCGTGCTGGCTGATGACGTGGACCCCTACGACATGGCCTTTGTAAGTAACGTGATGTATGTAACACGTTACGCATGTCGACAGGGCGTGCGGATTATGCTGGCATGCTTGCTGCTGGTAGCGTCTACAGTTCTGCTGCTTGCAGCGCTGGTCTTGCTTGGGTGTGGTCATCGCAGTGGGCCGTAGATAGTGCGGTGGTTGCATGCAATGGCGGCTTGCATACACATGTTGACGATTGCTATGATATTGGCCATCACGCTGAATCTCTGCTGTGCTGTGCAGGTGCGCATTGGGGAGCACTGGAGCCTCAGCATGTTTGAGTCGGGTGTTGTGTGGCTGGTCAACATTGCAGGTGCGGGGTTTGGACAGCTGCCTACCAGCCTGGCAACAGCAGCCACTGATATATGCTGCGCATAACACGCAGTTCAGCATCTGCCAATAGCCTCTGCCTATTGGACTGCTGCTTGGACCTACTGCCTGGCGACCATGATGTTCAACATTGTGCACATGTGGTGTGGTGATCTTGATAGCAGGCAACGTAAATGCATGTATCGAGCCAGATCCTACTCTGCTCCTGGCTGTCCCATGCTCTGGCATGCATGCAGCACACTTGCAGGTAAGCTAAGTGGAATGTGCTCAATCAGTTTGCACCGCTTTGCATTTTTGTTGCAGGCATGAGTGCGCAGCAGCGGCAGCAGCTGGGACTGCAGCAGGACAACCATGCAGATGGTGACACAGAACAGCAGGCTAGTACTGAGGATGCTGCGCTACCAGTTACTGCTCCTTCTGCCAGAAGCAGCAGTGCTGCTGCTGATGCCAATGACAGTGAGGATGATGAGGACGCAGCATATAAGCATGAGGACAGGTAGGACGAGGCGACTCAGCACAATGTGGGGCTGATTTCGAACATGTGTATGATTGCCAGATAGGTAGTAGCTGCGCTTGCAGCGCTGGCGGATGAGGGTGACAGCGCAAGCGCTGTGTCATGCTGGTCGCCAGGTGCTGCAGCCACATATGACAGCAAGTATGTCAGCAGGTGGAAGCCGTACCAAGATGTCAGGTGTGCAGGCTTACTAAAGCTATCCGTGTCCCCTAGCATTGCGCTGCCCAGCACCCAAACCCTCAGGGTGCCAAATTCACGCTGTCATCTACCTGCCGCAGGTTTGTTGTGTTGCACCAGCCTTCCCAAAACTACAACCCCTTCACCTGGCGCAATGTAGCACCCTCTGCCAGACACGGCATCACAGAAAGTGACGCGTACGGCAAAGCAGTTGACTACATGCAGTCCTTGGTGCGGCAGCAGCAAGCGCAGGCGGTGCGCAACCCCGTACCCTGCTGGAAGCGGTATGGTGGTGGCAAGGGCAAGCCTGCATACTTCCCCAAGGTTGAGACGTACTTTAAGAATGCACATTGGCGCACACAGCCAGCCAGTGATAGCCAGCTGAAGATGCTCACACGGCTTGGGGTGAGCAGCAGCACGGCGTTGTGTGGCCGCTGCTGCTGCAGCAGTGGCAGCAGCAGTGGCAACAGCAGCATGTGTCTATCACATTGTTGTGCCTGCGTGGCCTGCTGACTTGTGGCGCGCATCTGACTCTCTACAATAGCTTGCAGTTGATTAACACAGCAGCCACATGTTCAGGGTCCAAGCCGTGCAGATATCTTGCATGAAACCCTGGCTCCGGGCCATGTGTTATGAGCAGCAGCATGGTAATAGTCACCGCCGCTGGCAGGAAACAATCTCAATTGACACACATGACTCGCAAACTCTGTCGGTCAGCCCATGCCCTCTTTCCCTCCCTGTATCGTGCACTGTGCTTTGCACTGCGTAAGTCGTCAGGACTGTTGATGCACTGCCGCAGAATCTGCCTGTTATTCACAATCTGCCTTGCTCCTTTGCAGGTGCAGCTGCCGCCTAATGCAGCTGCAGGCAGCCTCAGCCGTGGTCAGGCATCTGACATGATCTCTCAGGCCAAAGGAGCGCTGGCATCGCAGCAGCAGCTGCAGCAGCTACAGGTGTGACAGTATGAAAAGTCCATGGTGATCACAGTTTGCTGCTTGCCATGCGTTCGTGCGGGGGCGGGGGGGAGTCGCAACAGCACCTATATGCTATCAGTGACGACACGCACGACGCTCACTGCGCATTATCATGTCTGTTACCACTGATACTACTCAGGTGGTTCACATGCCCATGACTGGCCATGGGCCCATTGAAACGGCCGCATCAAAAAGACAGAGCAGGTCCAGCGCATAAGCTCACTGAGCTGGGGGCCCCATGCAGCCACAACATTATGTTCAACATATCAAGTTGATCAGGCTGATCAGGATGTTGCTGTCATGACAGCTACACCTACTGTTATGCTCAATGTGACCCACTCGGGCGCTGTCCCCTGCTGCTGCTCTGTCACCTGCACTCAGGTCAAGTTGACGACACAGGAGCTGGCTGAGCTGCCTGTACCGCTGCTGGCTGAGCATGCTGCTGCATTGGGAGCACCTCGTACTGCTGCCAGCAGCAGCAGCAGCAGCCAGGAGCCACACGCTGAAGAGGCCGGGGAGGCTTTTCATCAAGCTCTGCAAGTTCCAGCCGCCGCCGCGCAGTTGGGAGTGCAGGCGGCAGTGCAGCCGGCTGCTACAACAGACGGGGTGGTGCGTGTTCGCCCTCGCAGGCCACAAAGGAGGGCCGCCCTGGTTCCACCATACCGGGTACCAGTGAATCGCGGTTGCCAACCTGCCAATGTCTCGGAATCGCAGGACGCATGACACATTGGCTGGCAGTGGCTAGCGTTATGATATTGATGTTGGCTGGCAGTGGCTAGCGCTGCTGCAGCGCAGCTGCACGGCCCGTGGCGGTATGGTGGCTTCAAAGATGATGCATATGCGAGCAACCGGCGACTCGTGCCGTTGGATGGCGTGCAATTAGTTTAGTTTCTGCAGCAGATCACGCATGAAGCGCTGCTTGATGTTCATCAACTTGTGAAAACGCATGTCAGCAACTGGTCTAGGTTGGGTGACACCAACTGTACAGCACATGTACACCAACTGTTATTATTATTTTAGCACATGTACACCAACTGTACAGCACGTGCGCCAGCACACGCAACCCGGAGTGCCGCCAGTTACACAAGCCCTGAACGTGCTGCAACATATCGATAGACTTGAGGTGCTCTATTGAGAACCCGACACTTCACACACAGCTGAGGCGCTCAGCTTACAAGCAAGACAATGTCGTGGTTGGTGCAGACTGCGGACAATTCGCGCAAACAAACTATACGAATTTTTTTGTTCTCGAAGCCGAAGACATCGCGTCATCACGAGGTACAGGTCACGACGTCGCGGCTGCTGGAGGCATGTTCTGTCAGTTTTGAGGCTTTGAGGGGTCCGTTATAACAGTTGGCAAGCATTAAGTCGGCTGGAAGCATACACACTGATGTACCACGAACAAATATGGTCATGAGCAACATTTTGGAACAGATGCGGCGGAGTGTCGACGTCTCATCGCCCACAGTAACTCGTGCAAGGTTGACAGTGACACTCGTATGCTGGCTTGCTGCGTGTCCCTTGCTATTGTCTGTCTCATCCGCACTTTGTTTACAGCGACACAGCAGTTTCAGCTTCAATCGTCTGCATTCATGTTCACAGAAAGCTCGCTGCTGACTGGAGTCTGCTTGAAGCCAGCTCTTAGTGACCCATGGGCATACGCTCAGAGTTTACCAAAGCGTCAATAGTAGTAGAAGTCAGCAGCAGC
The DNA here is from genome assembly GCA_902809745.2 of Tetradesmus lagerheimii. Classification (NCBI taxonomy): domain Eukaryota; kingdom Viridiplantae; phylum Chlorophyta; class Chlorophyceae; order Sphaeropleales; family Scenedesmaceae; genus Tetradesmus; species Tetradesmus lagerheimii. The sequence goes on from CADDIJ020000222.1 coordinate 32,240, forward strand.
AGCTTGCGTGGCATACCTCAGCCAGTCGGCATGGGCAATGGCTCACACAGAAGTTGGGAGAGGTACTTCGGTCTGAACATCAAAGGCACTGCAAAGGCAAGTGAATGTTTTGGGATCAGCTGTTAAGCACAACAGTGAGGACGAAAGGTCTGTGAACAGTCTAGTAGTGCTTGCTGAAGCTCGTGATCCCAACTGCAGGCAGGATCGCTACTGAGCGAAGAGTTTCTTACATACTCGTTTAAGGTAGGAACAGCAGCCAACGAGTTTCGGTCACCGTTTTAGTGACTGGGTCCGTCTTGACATCAGCCACTCGGCTTGTTGCGAGCTGCTGCCATGGCATTGTAACGTAGTGATTACTCGGAAATATAAATAATTGACCGACGATTCCGCTAAGACTTGCTGCTGGACAGGCCCTAGTGATGGGTGTAGCGATTATCCTTGGCACCCCCTGACTTGTGGAATCCGCGATTCGGCCGCAGGTCACGCCTTGCAACAGGAAATATCCACGTAAGCCGCAAACCATGCGTCAAATGGCTGCTGAGCAGGATCATCAGCACATGTAGTGCCGGGTGCATAAGCCCACCTGCTTTTATGCACCCGGGCTACTTGGCCGTTTGCATCAAGGGCGGTGGCTCATGACGCCTGCATCTGCAGCAGAAAGTAAATGATACCAATCATCACGAGCCTGGCAGCAAGGGTCAGCAGACTCAGCAGCATGTCTGCTACTGCTCTAGTTATGCCTCATCACCTGCCTGCTGTTCTGGTGCTGGGTCCCTTGCAGATGACTGGGCCAGCTGCCTGTGTGGACACAAGGGGGAGCGTGCTACACGCAGGGACTTGAGAACGCACCACTACCTGCCCATTGCATGCGAGTATGCAAAGCAGGTGCGGCTAGCTCAGCTGCGCAGTTCATCACCAGCAGCTGTGCCGCAGCCATGTGTGCGCATACCGCCAGCGCGCATGTAGCTGTCTTGTCTGGCTACTAAAGCAGACGCAGATCTCAGCAACAGAACTACCGGCAGAACCACCAGCAGCAGAGCGCATGGAGCCCGCATTGACCGCACTCATGTTGCTGCTGCTGCTGCTGCAGAGGCTGGATTGCCCGCAAGGAGACAGCTGCCCCCACTCCCACAACGTAAGCAGCAGCTCACACTAGCCGCCCAAACTTCCCAGCTGTGCATGTGAGCTTCATGTGCATGTCTCTGCGCAAGCAGAGGTGCTTCATTGCCTGGCACCTGATCTCTCTGCAGCTGTGATACCTGTAGCTGGTGCCAAGTCCGCCAGCCACTGAGGCCCACTCCTGTGCGCTGCTGCCTGCTGCCTGATTGCTGATGTGTTTGTAGCTCTTTGAGTACTGGCTGCACCCCAAGAGGTGAGAGTGCACTGCCAGCAGCAGCAGCAGCAGCTGTGGATACCAACCGCAAGTTGACTGCTGGGAAGCTGGCAGCAATGCAGCGCCGACACAGCGCACAGGCTGACTGCGTGTTTGGCACCGCATCAACATGGTGGCAGCAGTGTTGATTCAAAGCAATTGGTGCAAATGTAACCATGAACCAAGCTGTATTGTGATGCCCGCGTACCCTGACACGCTGCCATGCTGCCTGTCGTGTTAACCCCTGTCCGCAATGTCCCGACAGGTTCCGCACAGAGATGTGTCTGTTCCGCGCCAACTGCGACAGACCTGTCTGCTTCTTCGCCCACTCCAGCGAGGTGCGCTGCAGCAGCCCTTGGCCGCAACCAAAATGCATTCAAATTGCTTGTCACCTGTTCAACAAGTTGCGTTGGACCTGTCTGATTGAGCCATCGAGCGCCGTGCCTAGGACGGTCACATCCTGTATGCACAGCCGCAGCTATCAAGGCATCACTGCAGCCAGCTGGACAGCAACACAACATAAATCAGTCCACGCCCAGTGTACCTTACGCGGGAAATCCTGTACTTCCTGCACCCCTGCTGCATTGCACCACAGGAGCTGAGGCCGCTGCAGGATGGCCTACCCCCTGCGGAGCTGTGCTGGAGCGCAGGAGCAGCCATCTCCAGCAAGCACCGCTGCCACGCAGCTGCCCGCAACAAGCCCTCGCACCAGGACCAGCACCGCCAGCAGCAGCAGCAGCAGCAGCAGGCGCAGCAGCAGGCTGTACTGCAGCAGCAGCAGCAGCAGCAGGCTGCGCTGCAGCAGCAGCAACAGCAACAGCAGCAGGTCGCGCTGCAGCAGCAGCAGCAGGCGATGCACGGGCACCTGCAGGTGCCTGCATGCGTGCCGCTACACCAGCAGCAGCAGCAAGCGCACACGTACATGCAGCTGCCAGGTTATGCTGTTGTGAGCAGCGGGCAAGTCGGTTCCACAGTTGGCCTGGACATGCTCTGCAACCAGCCGCTGATGCTGGTGAATCAGCGGCCACAGCAGCAGCTTGTCACTCTGGCGCCAGTCAACCAGAACTTGAACGTCAACTCAATGCTGCCAGGCTCTAGCTCACCAGCAGTAGCTGGCACAGCACCGCAGATCATGTCAGCTGGTGGGTTTGCAGGAGCTCCGCTGATGGGTAACATGGCTGTGTCACACATGTTGGCAGCCGGCAGCACAGCACATCCCTGGCAGCAGCAGCAGCAGCAGCAGGTTCAGCTGGGGCTCGGCAACACCAGCATGCATCACAACTCTGGCTTGTTCATGATCCCAGCAGCAGATAGCGGCATGCAGGGCTGGGGCGTGGATGCGATGGGATTGGAGGGCCATGCAGTAACAGCAGCAGCAGCAACAGCAGCAGCTGGACACATGGCAGCAGGGCTGCCGCTAGCAGCAGCATCAAGTTCACCATCAGCATCGCCAGGCCATCCACTGCTGAGTCAGCAACGAGGAGTGCTGCCTGCTGGCCTGCTGCCAACAACTGTTTGCAGCAGCGCTGTGACAGATGCATGCGGCCATGAGTTAAGTGGCTTGGCAGTAGCAACGCCGAGCAGCTGCAGCAGCGGCAGCAACATGCTAGGGATGCTGGTCACCGGTCAGGGTGGTGCAGGTTTGCAAGGAGCGATGCCTGTTTCGCAAGCTGCTGTGCATTTGGCTGCGGCAGGTCTGCATGGAATGCAGCTGCATGGCTCTGGGCAGCTGCATATGCAGCATGTGTCTGGTGACATGTCTCAGATCATGCAGCAGTTCCAGGGTATGCACCTCGCTGTGACGCAGGCCTGATGCGGTTTTCGTATGACAGATCTGTGATCAGTCTGCTGCTGTGGGTGTGGCTGAAACGGCTGGTGAGTCGTGGGGTGGTTGGCACGTTAAGAACCCTGTTGCGGTTGAATGGTATGTGCTGGATGCCAGCTGCTGGTTGCTAGCTACGGATGCAGAACCACTATCTGTGTGAATCGCCGCACCTCTGATGCACAGTGTCAGTGGCGGCAAAGACACTGTGCACCGCAGGTGCAGTTTACAGGTTTTCTTTCATGGGCAATCGGGTGGTTGTAAGTCATTTTGAGACGTGGCAGTGGATGGTTACAGTGACTTGGAGTATGCCGGCAGAATATGCAGGGTCAACTGATCTCTGCTGAGTGCAGCAAGTGGTGCTGGATGTTGTTCAGCCAATGATATGAAATGCCAGGAGATTGCTGTTCCAACAGGAGGACCTGCCACGGTGCTCGGTGTATGACGTGAATAACGTGGGAGCAGAGTGGATGAGGGTTGATTTTGAAAGGATTCGTTGCTATTATTAGTCTGCAGGGTGCTGCTGGCTGTGCAATTGCCAATTTCAGCAGCCATCGCGCGTGTGGCACACACATTGTTGAATCCGAGGCTCCATACAGAACTGCCTGTCTGGTCAGCCGTGTCTTGCTGTGTCCTTGCTTGGTTGTTCGGTGTGATTCTGTCTGACAAACAACAGATTCAAGGCATGGATGTGCTGGCTGCTGCAACAACATACGAACGCAGCAGCAGATCTGATCAGTTTGGTGACGTATGGTTACAGCAACAGGCAGTGACTGGCTGCATTGAAGACATGGCCGGCTGTGTTCTTGAAGGTTGAGGCTTGAACGTATGCTGCTTACAGCCCAGTGCTTCAAGCAACTGGTAGAGTTGTGAAGGCTTACTGTCCGCACGTTTCATCTGGGTGAGGGTTAGGCTAAGCCTGAGTCAAGTGCTTACTGTCGCAACAAGCATTGCTGAGCAGGCTAGCCCCACCACAAGCATAACTTGCATCTGGTGTGGGCGCGTGTCACACCCTCATACGTCTATGCATTGCACTACTACTGTAGCTGACGTGTGCCGCTCACATGTCATTTGTTGCAAGTTGGCAGGTCACACCCTGGCCCCCTGGGTGACCCTGGTGCCACGTGGTCGGACATTGGCCAACTGGCCATGCATGGCCGTTGGCCTGCAAAGCGGGCAGTAGTTGGTTACATGTTGGCACTGGCCTCCATACTGTTGTAGGCAACCTTGCATCAGCATGCAGCAGCATGAACTTCATGCTGGAAGTGCATTCACCTCTCCCGCCGGAGTGTTGCAGCAGAACGCACTACGTGTACTTGTACTGCACTGACCAGCTGTACACACATTGATGGGAGGGGGGCGCGTACACAGCTAGTCTTTGGCTGTGTGATGCTTGTCAGGTGATTGCTTGTACCCTGCCAGCCAGTGGCTATAGTGATTCTTGGCACAATGTGCCTGTCAGCAGGATTTGTGTTGCGGCAATGAATATATAACTGTTGCAAAGCAGTCAGATATGGCAGCACTTGTTTCTAAGACAGTCCAGTGTTCCACCTGTTGTTTACTGCATGCCTGGCGCTTATCCGCCAGCCGCGAATATCTTTCGCCAACATGCGATGTTCAGTATCCGGCAAGTACTTGCCAACAAGTAGGCTGCCGTGCTCCTACTCGGCATCAAACTGTTGGTGTCCACAGCCCACATAAATGATGAGGATCATCAGGCCGGGCCCCGTGGATCCTTTCTGTGCGGCATGATTCGTTCAACATATATATAATATTGGGGGCCGTTTGTGGGTGAAGCGCTGTTCACGCATCATCATACATGATGATTGGATGTCATTAACCCTGCCGATGGCAGCTTGCGGCAGCAGCAGCAACTGGCACTTGGCGGGCTTCATGACTGTGTGCTGCTTCTATCTTAATGCCTTGTACCTTGTACATCCGTCCTGCACGTGTTTTTGACTCGATGCTTGATTAGCTGCCCTCCTATGACTAGTGGCGTGCTGTTGACTAGTTCGCACTTGGCCCTCATGCTGCTCTTTGTCACAAAGGCAGGCTGCAACTCGGCAGGCTACATGACCAGCAGCACTCTCAATGCATGCTTTGGCTGCGCTGTGTTACTAGTTCGATTTGGCAGCACGGACAGGAGGTGCTTGGAGGCGTTGGCTTCCGTGTTTGCACTTGGTCCCGTTGCTGCTCTTTGCCTTGCGGTTTGGCAGCGTGCAGGACGGGCACCAGTCTCAACGCATGCTTTGGCTGCGCTGTGGTAGTGGCTATGTGGCAATCTGGGAAGGCAAAGGACAAGAGGAGCTTGGAAGTATGATCTCTGCTTGGCTGCTGTGCCTGTTCTCATGCCATGAGCGGCCAACTATTTTGTGCATCGGCTGTGCGTGCACCTGCTGACCTGCCTTGAGCCGTCAGCAGCCGCACCCCAGGTCATCTGCCAGCAGTGCCCTATTGATGTTCCTGCTATTACATGTGGCGACGCATGTGGCGACGCATGTTGTTGCAGCACGTATGCTGGCAGCAAGGTAAACAAAATAACTTCAAGAATATCATGGTGTATAATATGATGCCGTTATGCCAGTAGCTGGCAACTCCGAGGGAGTGTGAATCAGCGGGAAACTCCCGGAGTTACAAGCCTTGTACAACGGTTGTACCCTACCCTACGTAGGATCGTATACGATCGGCAAAGGCAACATCATCCGTCACTGGAAGAGTCATTTTAAGCCAGCGGCGTGTGTCAGAGGCTGGCGGTTACAAACCCAACAACTGAAGACTGTCGCAGCAGCTGGGGGCCCCGCAAATTTGCAGCGTTCAAGGGGAGAAGTTCTCCGGGCTCGCGCTGTCAGCGTTGCAGCCAGGTGACGCGACTGCCAGTGTCGGACACACACACCAACGCTGCCAGTCACACTGCGTGAGTGTGATAACACATTGCTTCAACAGCAACGCTTACCAGTGGTGCGGACAGTCACGTGTGCATGAGCCTGTAGATTTTGCATGAGCAGTGTCACCAGCGACGTGTGCAAAGGGGGGGGGTATCAGCTTTACTTGCGTTCATGCGCCTTCAAGTACCGCTACATTCTTTACATTGCTTGCCACCTGTGCTCACCTGGGCCCAAGGACTGTGCAAGCTGCTGTGGCATGCCAGCAGCTGCTCACCGTGAGAGGCTCTCACACGACCCCTGCAGCTGCTGCAGCACCAGGCCAGCGTCCTGTACTGTCACCAAGTCGCCTGCCACTGCGACAAACAGCCAGCTTGCACTGCTGGCATGTGCCACACCAGCTGCTGCATTCAGTGCAGCTGACATCACATGCCCAAGATATGTTTTTAAAAGAAGTTAGCGGTATGTTATGTTTCAGCTGCAGCTGTGCCGTCAGTGCGCCCGCTGCATGCTTACTATGTCTGCTGTTGCCGGCGTCAGAGAGGTCTGGTGTTAGCACCAGGATGAGAGAGCTGGCAAATGCTTCCAGGGTATGCGCTGTTGAGTACGCTGCATCGGATGCGGATGCCTCCTGAAAGCTGCAGCCATGTGTTGGCAGCACAGCTGCGGTGATATGAGGCAACAGCCTGCCATTTGTTGCTGCTGCTGCTGCCGCCGCTGGCCTGCTCCCATGCTGTTCTTCGTGCACTGCAAAGGCAGTTGCAACAGAGGGCGGTCACACCTTGCCGCAAGTTACCGGCGGTAACTCACCACTCGATGGCACAATGCTTAAATAAATGCTGATCGCTGCCAGCAGTTGTAGTACAGAGCGCAGCATGCCAGCTGGTATGTCATGCCATGACAAACTGGGTTGATAGGCAATGCCAGCGGCTCAACAACCCGTTCCCGAATTTACCCCAACTTTACGGTGTTTCTGCTGTTGCAGCACCAGCTTCAGCAGCAGCACCATATGACACCAACAGCAACTGCAGCAAGCTAGCTCACGACACAGCTTACGATTTGAACGAGCAGGACCGATCTCCCAAACAACATTTGGACGTTAGCCTCGCATTATTAGCACATCTGCACCAGAATGGCAGTGAAAGCTGAGTGATCACTGCCAGAAGACCTTGCTGCTCGCCAGCCTGACATACCTACTCTGTGAAAGACAAGCATTCTTGAGATACAGAGCCAAACACTGTGTGTTGACAAGCCTGTCAAGCAATGCGGTTTATTGCCGTGCGTGAACTCTGCAAGAGCACCGAGTAACACCTGCTTCATAGATCTCTGTCTTTGCTGCTTAAACAGAACATCGTACATATGTTATATCTATAGGTCTTTTTTGCCTGCTCTAGTTGCTTCGATGAGATGCCATGACGACAACCCGTAGTCCATCCGGCACGAACATGCTCACAGTCGGTTGCAGCGCTGCATTGGGCAAAATCTGCACTTAAAATTAAGTTCTGAGTGGCAAGAAACATACTGTTACCCCTGAACATCACCCACGAGCTTTGCTGTGGAACAGCTGGGGAGCGCACTCCTCCCGGAGCCCAAGTGAGCCGCGCGGTCCGCTGCCGCTAACGACGCTTGACAAGACACAACAACTCGATTTATACCTAAAACAAGATAGTGGCAGCTGGATTCCTCACACTCTGCATCGCATCACTGGACAACATGCCTTTCTTATCATTGGACAACATGCACTATGGTCACCAGGAAGTCCAGTCGCAGGTCCAGGCACGCTCAGGCACGTCCAGTTGCCACACATTGCGTCCAGTTGGCTGTTTGCGAGTCCAGGTGCACGTCCTGGCACCATGCAACTTGACATGTGCTGCTGCTGCAACGTTGACTCCTGAACTAAGGCGTCACCGCCGCGTCGAACGCATCGCATGGGTGTTTTCTGCTATTTACCGCTTGAATGTCGCCCGTTTGGCAGCTTTCGTGCTTATGCAACCTGCTGCAGGGTTTGTTGATACCAGCGCCGGTTATCACAGCAGATGAGGCCATAAATTTACATTGATTGTGAAAAAACAGGCTTCCAAGGGTGGCTGCCTCGAAGACACTGCTGCATTTGTGAACTAAAGCCTGTCACCGACCTGCTGTGACCATTCTGCGATCCTCATCATGGAAATCCAATGTCGTTGCCCGTAAACAAAGGATTTGCAGGGTTACTCTGGCTATCATCAGCCTTTCTGAACGACACAAGCGCACAAAACATCTCGCGGGCCCGCTTGCCGAGTCGCTTTTTAGATGACGTTGTAAATGCCTAAAACTAAAACAAAACGTTACAATGCTTACGAAGATGCCCCCAAGCGCCCGTCAAATAGCGTGCCTGGAGAAGTGGAGAGGCACTGCCCCGTCTGCGGCGCCTGGGATGACTGCAGCAGCTCCACATGGTACCGAAAACATGGAACTGGCAAATGCGACTCAAAGAACACGCGACAGGGTGCAGGTACGGCATGCCTACCAACTGCAGTAAAACTTGCAGGTGTCACTTACCAGCCTGCAGGCTAAGCATTCGCTAGCGTCACCAAGCAGGCACAATGGCCAACAGCTGGCTTAGTGCGAGGCTGCTGTCCAGCACTTGCTTTCTTGCAGCTCCCAGGGCGGGTTCCTGCTGTTGTAGCTCACACAGTTGCACCATCTGCAGGTGTGCAGCAGGAGGCTGTTGGTGCCAGCCCAGGACAACAGAGAGGAGCAGCAGCAGCGTCAGCAGCAGCAAGAGCAGCAGCAGCAGCTGCATCAGCAGCAGCTGGAGCAGTATCACCACCAGCAGCAGCAGCAACACCACCACCAGCGGCAGCAGCAGGATCACCTGCAGGAGATGACGGAGGACCTCCATTCCTTGAAGATGGTGCCCATGTCCATACGCCTGCTGACAGCTGGCAGCAACATGCTGCATCAGCAGCTGCTGGTGCTGGTGCTGCTGCTGCTGCTGCTGCTGCTGCTGCTGTGTCGGCCAACGACATTCCTGCAACAGCTGCAGCGGCAGGTCATGCAGCTGATAGCAGTGAGGCTATGGCAGCTGCTGTGGCAGACATCCGTGCAGCACAAGCAGCAGCACAAGCAGCAATGGCAGCTGCTGCAGCAGCTGGGGCAGTTAGGCTTGGCGCAAGTGCAGTATGCAACAGTGATGATGCTGACTTGCTGTTGCAGCAAGTACACCTTGGTCCAGGCAGGGAGTCAGCTATCCAGCAGCTTCAGTTCACACCTGATCAAGAAGCTTGGGTGCGTCAGCAGCTTCTTCAGGAGGATGACGACGAAGATGGAGAAATCAGCAGTGAGCCCGAGGAACATGCAGCAGCAGCTGGTGATGACGCTGGTGATGGCAGCCCAGATGACCAAGATACAGCTGATGCTGCTGCAGCTGCAGCTGCTGTTGAAGCAGCCATGGCTGTTGCAGATGGGGCAGCAGGCGCCGCAGATGCATGGGTGGCAGGAGCAACCCCCGGTGCATCAGGTTGTACGCACACTCCTGAGACAGCTGCTGCCGCTGCTGCTGCTGCTGCTGGTGGTGGTTCTTCTGGCGATGGTGCTGCGGTTGCGCCTGGGGCCAGCACATCGTCTGGTGGCTTCTTCTGGGGCCGTCCAGCCAAAACTGCCAAGGACTATGCCAGGCCAGAGGACATGCCACGCAACCTGCCGCAACACACTTGGTGGCAGGAGCACGCTGGCGACCCGGTGTACCCAGGCGTGCAACCAACATGGATGCCATTTTCAAGCTCGTCTCCATCTGGAACGACCATAGCATGACAAATAGCGCCTTCAGTGACACGCTCGGTTTCATCACAGAGTTGCTGCCGCAGGTGAGAGCTGTGGGTGGTGAGTTTCTTATTGGAAGTAGCATGCCGCATGGCTTGTCGCATCAGGCTGTTGATTCCAGCAGGTTTGTGTGTGACTGCTCGTGCTTTTCTGTTGAGCCACTGCATGTTATCATCATCTGCATAACCAATGACGCAGCATGCTGTGATTTGCTGCAGGACCACACGCTGCCCAAGAGCCTGTACATGATGAAGCAGGTGCTGGATGTGGCGCCTGCCAGCAAGTACGAGTGGCACTCCTGCCTCCTGGGGTGCACCGGCTGGCCCCCTACTCCCCAGTCTGAGTGGAAGGCTCATCGGCAGGACTGCTGCAAGAAGTGCGGTGGAGCAAGCTTTGATGTTGTGCTGGGCAAGGAAGTGCCCGTGAGGGTGAGTGCTGGACAGGGGTGGCGGCGTATGCAGTGTAGTTGCGGGATGTTCTGACCATGCTGTGCCAAAAGTGCAGGTGTGTTTTTCACCTCAGGGTAAATGGAGCTGACAACTTTGCTGCGCTGGTGTTCTTCGGCTGTGCAGGTACTTGCTGCCGCGAGGTTCCAGGGCAGTTAGCAAGCATATGTTCTGCCTGATGTCACTCACTTAGCTTGACTGCTTTGCATGCAGAGGTTCTGGTACATCCGTCCACAGGAGTCCATCGAGGAGCTGATGATGGACCCAGACTTTGTGACAGCCATCAGGACTGCGAAGGCCAAGGTGGTTGGCAACTACTGGGACTCTCCAGAATGGAACCGGGTCAACAAAGCCACAGGTGGTGCGGCAGCTGGACCAGGCCATGGCGTGATTGCGCTCGGGGCCGATTTCTTCCAGCCGTTCAAAAGCAGGCAGTGGTCTACAGGCGGCATTTGGTGGAGGTGTGTCAGGGCTGATCTTGTAACGCGTCGCTTCATATGTTTTGTATTTGAACTCCTTGATATGCTGCATTCCATCATGCTAGCGAAGCTGTCTCTTGTGAGGTCTCAGCCTTTGGCCAGCATTGCGCCACGGTGACACAATGACCGCACTGGGCTGCAGGTACGAGTGCCTTCCTGATGGCGCATCAGCATGGGCTGAATGGCACTCCCTCACGGTGCTGATAGAAGGCCCCACAGAGCCTACAGTGATGGATGCCTTTCTGCTGCCACTCAAGGCTGACATAGCGAGGCTGGCGCCACCCAAACCAGGTGCGCCCACATGCTGTGAGGAGTAATTCATGTTGCGGAGCACAGAATGATTTGCATCAGGTGTTCGGTACTGTTCCAGCTGGCAGCGGGGTGCACTGCTGCTTGACCTGCATGCGTGTGTTGTTGAAGAAGCGTGCGCGCTTCTTGTGCTTGCAGGCGCGCCCGCTGATGCAGCAGCAGCTGCTGCTGCTGCTGCTGCTGCTGCTGAGACGGCGGCACCGCTGCAGCTGGCGCAGGTATGCTGGCCTTCTCACAGCACAGTGCAGTCATCATGACAGCAGCAGCACGCTGCAGCAGTCGCCACAGTTGCGCTATGAGCAGCCCTGTGCTGCATGGAGGAGTGTGCAGGCAGTGTACGGCTGGCGCGCATGTGATCTTGTTCTGTTCCAGCGGGGCGCGCTGCTGCTTGGCCGGCATGCGAGTGTTGTTGACGCTTGCACGCTTCTTGTGCATGCAGGCGCGCCAGCTGCTGCTGCTGCTGCTGCTGCTGCTGCTGGAGACGGCGGCACCGCTGCAGCTGGCGCAGGTATGCTGGCCTTTTCACAGCACAGTGCAGCCATCATGACAGCAGCAGCACGCTGCAGCAGTCGCCACAGTTGCGCTATGAGCAGCCCTGTGCTGCATGGAGGAGTGTGCAGGCAGTGTACGGCTGGCGCGCATGTGATCTTGTTCTGTTCCAGCGGGGTGCGCTGCTGCTTGGCTGGCATGCGAGTGTTGTTGACGCTTGCACGCTTCTTGTGCATGCAGGCGCGCCAGCTGCTGCTGCTGCTGCTGCTGCTGCTGCTGCTGCTGCTGCTGCTGCTGGAGACGGCGGCACCGCTGCAGCTGGCGCAGGTATGCTGGCCTTTTCACAGCACAGTGCAGTCATCATGACAGCAGCAGCACGCTGCAGCAGTCTCCACAGTTGCGCTATGAGCAGCCCTGTGCTGCATGGAGGAGTGTGCAGGCAGTGTACGGCTGGCGCGCATGTGATCTTGTTCTGTTCCAGCGGGGTGCGCTGCTGCTTGGCCGGCATGCGAGTGTTGTTGACGCTTGCACGCTTCTTGTGCATGCAGGCGCGCCAGCTGCTGCTGCTGCTGCTGCTGCTGCTGGAGACGGCGGCACCACTGCAGCTGGCGCAGGTATGCTGGCCTTTTCACAGCACAGTGCAGTCATCATGTCAGCAGCAGCACGCTGCAGCAGTCGCCACAGTTGCGCTATGAGCAGCCCTGTGCTGCATGGAGGAGTGTGCAGGCAGTGTACGGCTGGCGCGCATGTGATCTTGTTCTGTTCCAGCGGGGTGCGCTGCTGCTTGGCTGGCATGCGAGTGTTGTTGACGCTTGCACGCTTCTTGTGCATGCAGGCGCGCCAGATATTAAGATTCAAGGCTGAAGCTTGCACAGCAGCGCGTGTTTGCCTGCTGCGCTGCAGGTTGTAAAGGGTGACTTTGCATTTAAGTTGTATTGTCCGGCCTAGGGGGTTTTGACTGCTCTGTATGTATCAGGCCATCCGTGTGACAGATATACTACCAGCCGTGTCAACATGCATGTTGAGGCCCCTGTGTTGCAGCACCACACTACGTTCAGCCGCTCCTGTGGGGCGCGGGGCTGATGGCAACGTTGCTATGGCTTGAATGGTAACATGATTAGATGATGACCTCACTACGTTCAGTAAGGCATGCCTACTGCGCAGCTGGTCCACTTGCTTCAACCATGCCAATGCCAACGACTATGCCAAGTGCCAGGAATGTGATTGCTCCCAACCGTGACGCTGCGTATTGCTAATAGCTGCGTAGTACGGTGTAAAAGGCTGGGCCAAAGTGTTGTACAACTACAATTGTAGCCGTGCAGTAGTACCAGCAGCCTTCAACAAAGTGTGAAGCAAGCAGCCAAAACAATTGTGCAAAGACAAGGCAGTTGTCAGTAGTACTTGTACGCAGTACAACGCCGCACGCGCAGCATGTTGAGCCTGCTACATGCAAAGGTATGTAGCTGCTGCAGTCTAATTCATCAGCACATGCGGCGACCGCATCCTCAGCAGGCTGCTTGTGAGCTGCGAACATATCTACACGTGCGCATGGTAGGAGGTGTGAAGGCGCATGGGGTATACTCATCGTCACACACACACCCTCCCTTAACTTACGCGGGTGGCGAGTTTTAACACACCACGCGTAGCTCATTCATTCATTCATTCATACACGTGCGCTTGCCCTTCCATGCGTTTACATCAAATATGCGTAGAACTTCTACCTTGTAACACACCCAAACACGCGCACACACAAACACAGGGCTGCACAGAAGCGCAAGACACTGTGCCGCAGGCTGCGGCTCAACCTGGCGCCATTGCCTGCCATTTAGCAGCTGAATGAATGAATGTGCTACGCCTGATGTGATCACACTCAACACCCGCGTAAGTAAAGGCATGGGGCGTTTATGGC
>CADDIJ020000225.1:0-23057 GCA_902809745.2 Tetradesmus lagerheimii
GTGTAAGGGTCTGGGTGGTCTACCTTACACCGAAAATAGAGAGAATAATCAGTCTGCTTTCCGCCTCCCCAGTGGGTGAGGCACGGTTGCCGATGCCGAAAGGTATGGCTTACAAGGATTGATTATTATTATCACTAGGCCATCAGCATAGAAAATTGGGATCCCAAACAAGCTTCACCAGAACCATGCCCTACAGTACAGGAAAGCATTCTACTTCAAACCGGACAGGTGCAAGCCACACCAGCATGTTTTCTGCTAGAGTGCTGCTACAACTTCACACCAGCAGGCAAGACGCTAATACACAGCATGACTTAGTCATCATCATCATCATCATCATCATCATCATCATCATCATCATCATCATCATCATCATCATCATCATCATCATCATCATCATCATCAAATTACCAGATCAAGCCATAGCATCAACGCCATCGGCCCCGCGCCCCTCCGGGGCGGAAGAAAGAGGGAGCACCACTCCATTATGGTTGCAACTATTACGCACATCCCAAGCTTTCACAAGATACGCAGCAATGCTCCTAGACACCAGTCGGCAAACCCCCTTGCTACCCCAAACATCATCAGAAACAAATCGCAACAACTTGGTCGATGCATCAGTCAATGACAATACATTGCGCAATTTTCCAGCGCCACCAGCAACTGTCTGTTGCAAAACAGACCGAATCTCATCCAACATAGTATCTCTTTGAGCAGAAATGGCAGGACAATCAAACATCAGATGTGACAAAGACTCAACATTCTGACCACAAGCAGGACACGCTGACCACAAGCATGACTTAGTAATGCATGTGCAGCGTAAATCATAAGCTGTTGCAGCTCTTCGCACTGTAGGACGCGAATAGACGCTGCTTACCATTACAACAACTGGTGCGTGTACTAGCACTGAACACGCCCACCCCACCATCAGACAACCATCCTGCTGCTGCAGCAACTACAGCGGCACTCGCCGCATCGCCTGCTGCCCAGCGGCCCTGCTGTGCTGCTTCAACTGCTGGTGCTGCTGCTGCTTCGCCGCAATCGCTGCCGCAAATGGCGCTGCCTGCTCATCTTCTGGATCTATCGCTTTTGCTGCTGGCTTTTGGTCCATGGGCCTTAGCTTGGGGTTCAACACAAAGTTATGACGCTCCCCACCATGCATTGCATGCTCCAGGGCATCTCCCGTAGCTGCAACCTCCGCGGGGTCTCCTGCGGCTGCTGCTGCAGCGGCTGCCTGCGCTGCAAAGCGCTGCACACGCTTCATCTGCACATCGCGCCTGCCAGCCACCGGGATATGGCGGCTAGCACCTGGATGCGCGGCAACTGGGATAACATCAGCAGCATTAGCAGCTGCAGCAGCAGCGGTGGCTGGGGCTTGTGGGGTGTCCGCCAACAGCTGCCGCAGCTCTGCACTGGTGCTGGCCGCTGGTTTAGAGCCCAGCTGGGCATCCGCACTTGTGGCTGCTGCCACTGCTGCTTCAGCTGCCGCCGCCGGTTGCTGCGCTGCTGCAGACTCCACCATGACAGCTGCAGCTGCAGCTGCAGCTGCAGCTGCGGGTGCAGTAGTGCTGGGCATCCGAACAGCAGGCTCCTTCACGATGTTCTTTCCTGCAAACTTGCCGCTGCTGTAGCGTTTGCCGTAGCTGTTCCATACACCACCCCTGCTGGCGCGGCGAGCCATGCGGCGCTTGCTGGCCATGGGAAACAGCTGGGCGTTTTGCAGCATGTCGCTGGAGATGCTATCAGACGCAATGACTGCATCGATGGACGCACCCTGCGTGCTGCTGCTGAGTTTGGGGCCGTCAGCAGCAGCTGCTGCAGCTGCAGCGCGCATTGCTGCCTCCCGGCGCTTGCGACGCATCAGCCGAGCCCTGGCACGCGCGTGAGCACGCATCTGGTCTGCGCTAGACAGTGGGGCATCACCACTGCCGCTGCTGCTGGTTGCATCTGCAACTGTCGTGCTGTCTGGTTGTGCCTCCAAGAGGTGCCGCCTAGCAAGAGTTGGTGGTGCGTCCTGCTGCTGCTGAGGCTGCGGTGCACGTCTGCGTTCCTGTGCAGTGCTGCTGCAGGTGCTGGCATCAAAGCCTGCTGTGAACGCTGCTGTGCTGTCCTGGCAGCAGCTGCAGTCGTAGTCGAACACAGTGCCTGCAAGCAGAGCGCAGCAGTGCAGAAAGAGGACTTGGTGTTGAGCCAGCCTGGCAGGTTGAAAGTCTGCTGCTCAACATCACTGGTGAGTAACGGACTGTATGCAGGGCCAGCAACATCTAAAACAGCGGCTTCCATGGCACTGCAACTCAGTCTTCACCCCACAGCACACACATAGAGCAGCAGGTACCAGCTGAAGCAGCAAGCAGCGCCAGCAGCAGTAGTTGGGTTGCTCACCTGCTGGACATGCCTTGATGCAGGCAGCATGCTCTGGGCTGCACCAGAAGAAGCTGCTACAACCTGGTGTTGCGTAAAAGTGAAAGGGTTTGCGGCCCTGGCAAAGCTGGGTGGCTTCATAATTGAGCGAGCCTTGCTGTGCACAGTTGGACAGCAGCTCAAAGCCCACGTTCAGCTCGCTGGCAAGCTGCACACTCGTCGTCTGCGATTTTGCAAGAGTTTGATCAGAATACAGCTCTAGGTCGCTTCTGTCCTCTCCACCTCTCTGGCCGTACCGGCCTGCCTTGCCTCACCTCTCGGATGGACTCAGCAGCCACCAGCAGCAAGCCTAACGCCACTAAAATCAATATTCTCCGGGACCCCTCCATGATTAAGGTGTCTTGGTCGAGTGCGACAGCACCACGAGGCCTCAAAAGAGCACTACACGCATACTGCTGCTGTTCGTTGTGAACAGTGATTCCGTACTAACGCTGAATGTCAAAAACGATCAAAAACAGAATGATACTTCATGAGGCGCCGCGGGCCTTGCAGATGCGGAAGAGTGGCGCTTGGACGACGTGGTGATGGTGCGTGGTGGTTCAGATAACGAAGACAGCGTCGTAGACCCAACCTTGAGCTTTTACTGAGCGCAGATGGCTCTCATTTGGCCAGTCCGAGCAGGTAGGGCTTGGCTACAAGGGCTTGACTGTCAGGGTCTGTTGGACCTCAGAGGGCACTGCATGTTCGGTGTTGCTGCTGCAAGAACTTCGGCAAAGCGGTTCTGATCTTGTTTCAGGTACTCTAGAAGCTGATGCATGGCATGCCAGTGCCACACCTTTGCAGGCAACTGTGCATCCATTAGTGCTGACAAGGCCCACTCACAAACTGCACCAGCATGCTGTACACGATAGCTGGCAGTGGTTGTCGGGCGATGGCCTCTGTTGGAGCACGTATACCCAGAACAGCACACTTGATTACGGGACCGGGTGATCCAGTGGACGGGGATGTCCGACGAGTCCCTGGCGCTCCAACAGTTGGACAAAAGACCTTTACAAAAGATCAGGTAGCACAGATCACAGCATGACACAATTCAACAAGGTCTTTCTGCAGCTAGGTGGTGCAGCACACGCCTTTTGCTCACAAGTTGCACTTGGGGCAAGTACAGCACTGGCGAGTGAAATCAAGGCTTGGCTTGGGTGCGTGGATGTTGAATCAGTGCAATGGCATGCCGTCATCCAGACGTCGGTGATGAACGCTGCATCAAGTTACTCAGTATCAAGTCCTGCCGTCACGGTGCTCAGCCTGAACAGTCCAGGCTCTCAGTAAAGGCATCAGGCCTGAGGCTGCCAGCAGTTCTGAACTGCTGCGGCCGGTTCAGGCTGGAATAGTCCTGACAGGTGCACCTCACCAGCAGCCAGTGTGACAGCCAGGTATGCTCATTGAGCGCAAAACATTCATGCATGCATCAAAGTGTCCGGTTTTGATTGTCATCAACTTGTGCACTGGGCAACCCAGAATGAATCACAGTGTGCTGCAACCCTGGACCCTGAATCTGTAACCAAAGCTGCCCATGCAGTCTTGCAGGCGACGCTAGGATGCCACATCTATAGTGATTTGACTTCAAGTACTTGCTAGACTGCTGGTCGCCGTTTTGTTTGAGCAAGGGTGCTGCTCCAAGGCTTGAGAAACTGCCATGGGCGATTTCGTTCCTATCGTGACGGCAGTGGCCAGTGGGACCTTAGATTCAATCGAGAATGTTTTCATTAACATCGCCCGGCATGTCCCGTTCCTCAACAACCTGCGGCGCAGAAAGGAGCTCGACCAATGCCTCAGTGGCAAAGTGAGCGCGGTTGTCCCCTCTAATGCAGCTGAGCACGTGAAAGAAGCATTGGATTCATGTTAACTGCATGATGACGAGCCGGCAGCAATAGCATGCTCACGAGTATTCAGCATGACCACTTCAACAGCAGCAGCAGCAGTAGCAGCAGCAGGTGGCACTGCTGTAATTCTCTGCCTGCATGCTGCGTAAAGAGACCCATGAAATCTCGTATTGCAGCTGCAGTAGTCGTCACTTAACACTAGTTGTATGCCGCAGCTGCAGGCAACTTTCAGCAGCTTCTCTCTGCCGCAGCCTGCTTTGCACATGTCCGGACAGAGAATCTTGGCCCGACAGACAACCTGCTAGCCAATCCGTACACATTCCTGCTTGGCATTTGCTGCTTGCAACTCTGCAATCAGGTGTGCATCGTGACAGGTGCCAATACTGGCATTGGCTATGCCACAGCGCGCAAGCTGGCTGAGCGCGGCGCGCACGTGGTGCTGGCTTGCAGGAGCGAGGAGCGTGGCAGGGCGGCAGCAAAGGTTCGCTGTGATGGCGTCACACATGCCAGCGTGTATTGGTGTCTACAGCAGCTGCTTGAGGCGACAAGAACAGTACCTACACGAGCGCCTGGTCATGCTTCCTTGCGCCTGCCTGACCGCAGGAGCATGGCATGCGTCTGCTCAAGCACTGCCGCACCACCCTCTGCTTCTGCTTTCCTGCCATATCACCAGCACGAGAGCTACAGTTCATCGATTCTTGTGTCGTACATTGAGAATTGGCTGTTTTTTTCCTGCCAGTGCGTGTGGCACAGCAGCAGCTGCGTGGCTTGCTCTCCCACCACGCCCGCTGAGCAGTTGCAGTACCCCAGTTGCTGCAGATCCTAGTACACCTCCTCACCTGCCTGTGCTGTACATTATGCTTGCGGCAGCCATTTGCTTTGCCTTCCCTGCTGGGCTGTGAGCAGCAGCCACAGCTCACCTGCTGTTGGCCTCTACGTGTTGTACGCACATCACATCTTCACCCCTTTGTGTGCTGCATCTTA
This sequence comes from Tetradesmus lagerheimii, assembly GCA_902809745.2. Classification (NCBI taxonomy): domain Eukaryota; kingdom Viridiplantae; phylum Chlorophyta; class Chlorophyceae; order Sphaeropleales; family Scenedesmaceae; genus Tetradesmus; species Tetradesmus lagerheimii. The sequence goes on from CADDIJ020000225.1 coordinate 5,223, forward strand.
ATGCTTGCAGCAGCCACCTGTCTTGCCTCCCCTGCTAGGCTGTGGGCAGCTGCTGCAGCTGACCCGCTGTTGGCCTGCCTGTCCGTGTTGTGTGCACACTTTCACCTTCTCATGTGCTGCATGTGCCTGCATGCCGCTGCTGCGGGAGCTGTCAGGTCTGCCTCCCCTGCCTGGCTGTGGGCAGCAGCTGCAGCTCACTTTCTTTGACTTCACCTGGTGCACACACCTTCTCCACCTGTGCATGCATGTTGCTGCAGGAGCTCATCAGTTGCAGTACCCCAGCTGCCTCAAACTCCATCTCACGTGTCTGTGCATGCATGCCGCTGCTGCCTGAAGGAGCTGTCTGACCTGCTGTCAACCTTACTTCTACATTTTCTACGCACATCCTCACCTCCTCATGATGTGTCTGCATGTTATGCCTGCAGGAGCTGTCAGGCCTGCCTCCGCTGCCTGGCTGCGCGCCCGGCGTCGTCGAGTTTGCGCAGCTGGACCTGTGCTCGCTCAAAAACGTGCGGCAGTTTGCCAAGTCCTTTAACGCGCAGCGGCGCCGTCTGGACGTGCTGGTGTGCAACGCGGGTATCATGAGCCCAGCCAACAAGCTGCTCACGCAGGACGGCCTGGAGATGCAGTTCCAGGTGGGTGGGGGATTGGAGGGTGAGGGGGAGGCAACAACAGCAGCACCAAGAATGATGCACAGAGATGCAGTTCTAGGTGGGTGCAGGGGGGTGGGAAGCATGGGGGGGCGACCTGCAGGGATGTGGTGGTTGAGGATCTGTGTGTGTGTGTTTCAAGATCCAGGTGCGTGAGGGGGTGGGGGTGGGGTGATGCGGTGGTGGGTAGTGGTGTGGTGTATAACCTCTTTTGTGTTCTTAGCTCTTCTTGTGGGTGATGAGGTGGACAGGTGAGGGGTGGACGGGTGCATGGCTGATGGGTGCAGAGTAGTGGGTGCACCGGTGGTGTGCAACCCCCTTCATGGTGCTTGGCCTCAGTCTGTGCTCTCTGCTGCTGCTGTTCTTGCTGCTGGCACCACAGGTCAACTTCCTGTCGCACTGGCTGCTGGCTCACGAGCTGCTGTCAGAGCAGCGCAAGCGCCGCGCCAAGGCAGCAAAGAAGCACGGCAGCAGCAACGCCATCCTGAGCAGCAGCAGCAGCAGTGCCCTCACCACCGCCAGCATCAGTGGCAGCAGCATCAAAGGCAGCAAGCTTGCTGCAGCAGATGCAGCAGCATGCTGCGGCTTAGAAGGCACGCGGCTTGTGATGCTATCGTCGCTGACGCACCATGCTGGCAGCGTGCAGTGGGGCGACAAGATGTCGGCCAATGGCTACAACCCGTTCACGAGTTACGCGCTGAGCAAGATCTGCAACATCATCATGGCCAAGGAGTTCCAGCGGCGCTTTGACAGGTGGGGAAGGAATCAAACATATGATGTACGTTGTATGATGTGTTGTTGTTCCTGCTTACGCCACTGCTGGTGGCTGAATGCACAGTCGTGTAAGCCAGCTGGGGATTTTGGTGCTGGATTGCGTTGGCGGCAAGGGGTTCAGCAGCGTTTGACAGGCTGGAGCTGCAGCCGCCGTTGTAGATGATGAAATGCCGCTGCTGGTGTGTGCTGTTGTCCATGCGTTGCTAGCATGCATGTGTGGAAAGCCAGCTGCATTTTGACAGGTCTACACACTTGGTGTGCCACACAAAAGGTGGATGGTGTTGCGACGTGTTGCTGGATGAATCATTCGCAATTCGGCTATCCAAGGTGCACACACTTGCATGACCTACTGGATAAAAAATCCTGCACGTTGTTTGCTTGCTCGCAGGCACGACAGCTGCCGCTACGGCCATGACAGCGCAGTGGCCATCCATCCAGGCATCGTGCACACCCACCTCGCCACAGGCTTCTTCACGCAGACGGGCCACACCGCACTGCCCTTTATGAAGGCGCTCATGGCACCTGTGTTGAATTGCCTGTACCCGCTGCTGCTGCGCACTCCTGAGAGCAGCGCTGAGGCGATGCTGATCGCGGCGACGGCGCCTGCGGGCAAGGTGGCGGGGCGCTACATGCACAACGACAGGCTGTCGCGCCCAGATAAGGTGAGAGGGCTGTGTTGTGTTGTGTTGTGTTGTGTGGAGAAGAATCCAGTGGGGAGGGCGCCTAGTGTTACAAGGAGCACGAGTTGGCTATGACATCATACGCCCGCAAAGGCAAAAGATGCCATATCGTGTACTGGAAAGATAGCCTGGCAGGACTGTACGCGGTACTCAGTTGGTGGTTGCTCTTGCACCGTGTTGATCTGTGACGGATGAGCGCCTGCAACTGCAGCCTGCTGCACATTTGCGCATGCTTGCGAGTGGTCGTTCCTGTGCTGCTTTGCATGTGTGGCAGCTCATGGTGCCCCTGCCCCTGCTTAAGTTTTGTGCTGCTGTGCGTGCTTTTCTGTGTCTGCTGTGCTGTGCAGTTTGCTGAGGAGCCTGCGCGTGGAGTTGAGCTGTGGGACCTGGCAGTGGCCCTCACAGGCGTCAACACAGACACCAGCCTGGCATGAAGCGCCTTTTTCCTGCTGCTAAAGCAAAAGCAGAGGCAGCAGCCGAGGCAGAGGCAGCACTGGCAGTGGCCCTCACAGGCGTCAGTACAGACGCCAGCCTGGCGTGAACTGCCTCCTATTGCTGCAGCTGAGGCAGAGGCAGCAGCAGATGCAGAGGCAGCACTGGCGGTGGCCCTCACAGGCGTCAGCACAGACGCCAGCCTGGCCTGAAGCGCCTCCTGCTGCTGCTGCTGCTGCAGAGCCAGCAGCGGAAGCAGCGACATCACTGGCAGTGGCAGCAGCAGCAGGGCCTGCACAAGATTACTAGCATGGCAAGTTTGAGGGGGCGGGGCTAGCAGGTGTGACAGCCCTGCAGGTGCAGCCTGCTGATTTTGCTGGCAGGTGGTGCTTGGCAGCAAGGCGGGTGTGACATGCTGCTGCTGGGTGTGCCGCAGCTGTTGTTGCACTGCCAGTACTGCTGGTGCTGCTGGTGCTGCTGCTGCTGGTTTGTCACTCAGCAGGTTTGACTTAGCTTGCTTCGTGAGGTGGGTGTGGTGTTGTATGCATGTGTATGGCCTGTATGTACCCAGGTTGCTTCGCGCCTAGTTAGGTGTTACTGTCTGTTGTACCGTGCCTTCTGCGTGTTGTGTTGTTGGGATTAGCCTATACTTTCTTCACACATTGTGTGATGCAGGCGTTGAAGTGGAGGGCGTCAATGCCTGTGTGCATGCTGCTTCCACGTGTACTTTTGAATCCTGGGTTATAGTGTGTATTGAGGCGAAGGTTGGTGCCATGACTGTGCAGCGTTTGTAGTATATATTTGACATGGCTGATGGACCAACTGCTTATGGCAATGTCTTTGAGTGCTGTATAGATCTGCATCTGTGGCAGGCAGGGCGTTGTGTCATAAGCTGGAGTGGCGCACAAGTGCAGCACAGCAGGATTTGCTGGGTGGTGTGCATGCAACAGTACCAATTGGGAAATGCATGTCTAGCCAGCGGGTGCCACTGCTGCAGTGCTGTAACTCCCTTGGTGCCCGGTTAGGCAGTTGGTGCTGCTCTGCAGAGTGCAGGTGGTGCAACACGGACCAAATGACTTTTCTCTGAGTTGAGTGTTGAGCTTGCGTCAGGCAGCACTGCAGGTTTCCCTGTTGTGGCTGTGATGCAGGCATCTGCTTGGCATCCATGTTTCTGATGTGCCTATGACTTTCAGCATGTTGTTTGCATGTGTAGGTACTGTCCTTTTTGTGTTCGGTGACATGGCTGCTTGCCGGGACAAGGGCCAGCTGAGACATATCATGCTGCTCCATGGTGGATCCACCTCCTGGCATGATGCAGCGTGTCATCTGCTCAGTTGGTTTCTCTAGCAGCAGCCAGCAAACCACGACCGCCTCCCGTGGCAGTGCCAACAGCTTGCTCACGCCTGCGCAGTCAGGATCAGTTGACAGTTCTGTCGTTGGGGGCCACAAGAGTTTTGCTACTCCTGGTTCCTGTGCTGCCGGACGTTAAGGGTGGCACAGGCGGGATCTGCATGCTTGACGCCATGACGTTATTGTGTGCAGGCACACAGGGGCTGAGGAACGCACAGTGGTTAGTGTGGTATACAGCACCCTTCAATTTTGTTCGTCCATGTGCACTCAGGGGCTTTCGTTGTACTTTCGTCGTGCAGGGCTTTCGTTGTGCAGCGCTTTCGTTGCGCAGGGCTTTCGTTGTGCGTGCCACGCAAGCAGTGCTGCCGCACCAGATGCTTTTCCCACGGTTCATGGCCCTTGCTCCTTGATGTGCGGCATGGCGCTGCCCATGCTGATTTCCGCGTCTGACATCACTGCATCTGTCATAGAATGGATTTGTGCTGCAACTGTTGGGCTGTGGGTGACGGGTGATGCTGCGGCGGCTGCGGGTTCATTTGCTGCCGCGTCTTGCCCGTCCACTGTTGACACTCTGCACTGCCTTGGTCCGGGTCATTTTGTGGGCCTGCTGCTGTGTTGTCAGTCGCCGTAGTATGCCTGTTCGTGTGCGGTGCTGGCTGCTGACTGGTCACCATCATGATGATGATGCTTGCTGTGCGGCTACACAAGTCATGCTGCATGTGTAGATAGCTGCAGCAGTGCGATACAGCAGCACTAGCAGCGTCCAGTCCCAGCGCACTGCTAAGACAAGCATACTGCTGTGCGCACTGATCATGCATGCCAGCACACTCAAGCACTGCTGGCGAGGGTTGTGGCAGCATGCATTTGTCACACTCATCAAGCATGTCATGGGGATCCAGGTGTTTGACGTGGCTCTATTTGCAGGGTGGGTGGCACGCTGTAGCTGCAGCCTGCGCGCTGTGTGCTTTAGATTCGGCATGGGAGTGCAGGGATGGTCAGTAACTTATTTTGCTCGGCATGTTGTGTTATCGAACCAACGCTGCTGCTTCAGCGATGGCAGAAGGTGCACTGCACGCTTCAGCGGTTTCACTCGTCGAGCGAGTATTGCATGCGAGGTGGCTCTGCTTGAGTACAGCCGCAAAAGTCAATTTCACACTTCTGCATGCATTTATAGTGTATTGCAGGGCACCTTGAGCACCAGACCGTCGCCATCGACCGGCTGCGACGAGTGTATCCCCCCGTGTCTACCTCCCAGTAGCCCACGTACTTTTCTTATCCATATTATATCAAAATCTGGTTACATTGATGCGCTATGATGGATATGGTGGCAGCGCGGCGTGCGCTTACAGGTAGAATGGTACTCGACGCATGCAGTGCGCTGATTGTAGACACCAAGTAAACCTTCAAAAGGTTGGTGGAAGGCTGAAAAACATTTTTCAGTGGCATTTTATGCACGAAGCTCCCCAGAAGTCCAACAGGCGGCTTGTTTGACTCCCCTAACAGGTCATCGGTTTGCTCGGCATTTTCAATAACTACTGGCGTGTAACTCGTTTTGCGCGTAAAGCACTTGTATCTGCTAGCTGCGGCCAGGCTGAGCTGAACACAGGCAAACATGAAGAATTCCAAGCTCGTCAATGGCCTCTTGGCAATGCTGCTCTGCAGCACCTTGGTGAACGCGGCAACAATTCCAGAAACACAATTGGTTCCAACAAGCAGCATTCTCAAGGGCAGACATCGAGCACAGCCAACAGCAGACGCTCCTATCGGTGTTTCGCTTCTGGCTAGGGTTGCCAAGCCTGTAGTGGCGATCTACGCAGACACGCAGCTAGAACGAATGTCAATAACATCAGACATGCCAGCAGGTACGAGATCAATTCAACATGCAGGTGTTCTTGTATGCACATGAAGACTGCAGGACGCAGGTGCTGTAGACGAAGTTGTGGGCTGCGGCATACCTCAATAAATATGCTTATACACGAAGGTTGTTGATTCGCAATGTTTAGAAGTCACGTTAAGATGGTCACCAGAGGTACCATAGGCAGTCCCTGACAACGGCAACCTGCTGTGTGGCGCTGCTCTGCGCACAGGTACTCCTCTGTCCGGAGAGTACATCGTGGCACTTTCTGCTGGCGTCAAGGACATTCGAGCTGCTATTGCGGAGTAAGTGTCGCCACGTTCGCGCCTGAACTTGCCTTGCAAGGTGCAGCTGCTGTAGGTGCGTTACACCACAGGCATCATGCTTCATGTAGTCCATCATCCAGAAGCAAACACACTTCTGCACGCTTAACATGTATATACCAATCCCTCTCTCTGCACCATCTGCTCTGTCCTGCACTGCGCAGAGTCCATGCCCGCGCTGCAGTGGCAGTTGCTGCTGTCTCTGGCGATGAGGCGCACATCGCGTCCCAGTCCGTTACTGTGCTGTCTGCCACCCCGAGCCCTGCCCAAGGTGTTGGCAGCCACCTCATCCTGAAAGTTCCTGCAAGCATGGACCCCAAGGCAGTGTGGGCCTCACTGATGGCATCAGAGGGAGTTGAGGCTGTGGTGCAAAACAGGGTTGTCAGGATTGCCCAGGCACACGGCACTGCAAGTGAGTGGGAGCTGCCTGAGTGCTACTGCACTGTGGATGCTCTGTTGCTGGTCCTGAAGGGTGGCTTGATGTAGCATGATGCTCCTTTCAGTCAGGCAAGTTGATGCTGCTCAGCTGGGGTTGATTGCAGCTGCAGATGGCAAGCAGCATGTCAACTTCCATTGCAATGTAATCGTATGTGGGCTCTGAGGACTATACCTTACGCTGTGTATCTGGCTGCTTGAACCTTATCTGCTGCCGCTGCTTGCGTTGAACGCTGCTGCGTCTGTGCAGAGTGCCAGCCACCTCACTTTGCTGCGGGCGTGCAGGCGCCTGCTGCTGCTGGCGTGGCATTCACCTGGGACCAGTGCCTGGATGCCACCACCAGGCTAGCCATGTTTGGAGAGCGCTGCGGACCGAACCTCAACAAGTTCAGGTGGGCAGGATACTGCAAACATGCTAGCATGTGCGGCATGCATGCAGCAGCAGTGGGCAGCTTGGAGCACAGCAGGTGGCTCCGCACACAGTGTTGCTTGCAGGACCTGCAGGACACATGCTGGCATCCTTTTTGTGTTGCTCTCACCCAGCAGAGATTAGGCATGTGGGCTGCTGTCTTTGTGTAACCAGCGTGCATAAGTTGCAGCACAGCCTGCTGATAAGGCATATGCAATGTGTAACGGCAGTGAAGCGTCTACAAACCTCACCTGGTGCTGTCGTGATAGCTGAGAACACAGCATTCCAGGCACACCTTGCAAGTATACGGCTCGTGCAGTCTGCTATGATAGTTCTGTAAGCACACTGAGTCCGTCAGCTGCACCAACTAACGGCTTGATTGGCCCCCTGCACTTGCTGCTGCTACTGCTGCTGCTGCTGATTGCAGGTGGACTGGCATCTACACCTACAAGAAGGACACCGGGGCACTCGTCAAGAACTGCATCAAGCTGCGATCCAGCGAGACCAGCCCACAGCGCATTGCGCAGCTCTTTGGCGGGTGTGGCGTGGCGCCCAAGCACTTTACCAATGTGCCAACCAGCGTGTGCCAAGAGAGCGCAGGTGGGCCCTGCAGCTGGCAGCAACAACTTGTACTTGTTGAGAACGGTGGTGCTCGCGTGTTGATTTTCTTGCATGCAGTAAGCAGCAGGGTGCAGGCAGCTGCAGCAGCAGTGCCAAGCAGGGCAACATGTCTTGGCACAAGCTGCTGTACCATATGATGTCAGCAAGTGTGGCTAAGCTGCAGCTGCACTTGGTGGCCAGGTTGATCCCATGCAGCTGCACTCCCACCAGGCACGTCAAAACAAGCAAAACAGCAGAAAAGCAGCCACACTGACCTCACCCCTGCCACATAAAACACCACTGCCTGCCTGCCATCAACTCACACCACCCACCTATGCCTTGCTGTACACTCCTGCAGACTCCCCCTGTGCTGTGGCCTCCACTGTCTCCAACTACCGGGTGGACCTCTCGCGAGCAGTCTGCAGCACTGGATCCCCAAAGGCCACATTCAAGGGCGTGCCCTGCGGCCCCAATGGAGCGCTCATTCAGTGGAACCACCTGGCGCCCGCGGGCTGTTTGACCGTTGACCGGTCAACCGCCGACCCAAAGTCGATCGCCGACTGGATCGGTCAGTGCGGCGTCCCACCCCAGCAGATCACCGGACTTCCGACACGCGTGTGTGGTCGCGTTCCGGGCGGCTCTGAGCAGCCCGCACAAGAGGACCCTGTATCGCCTCCGGATAACAGCGGAGACAGCGGCAGCAGCAACCCAAATCCTCCTCCAGTTGCTAAGATCCCAAGGACGGCAATCAAGTCCGGGGAGTCTGCAAACTGGGGCGTCGGGAGGGTTGGGGCGTATGACAAAACCGCGCGCTCCGTGCCGGATGTTGCTGCTGCAGCAAAGGCGGCAAAGTATGTGGTGGCGGTTGTGGATACTGGCGTGGATGCGACGCATTCAGATCTGGAGGTGGTGGAGTTTGTGGACTTTGTTGATGCGCCAGGCAAGACTTTCCACAAGAAGGACGGTGAGTGACCTGGTGACCACGCTTGCTGACGTGGTGGCTCCAACCTTACAGTACTTGACGTTGCGTGTGATGAACCACAGCGCAGTGCAAACGGTCAGCACATATCACGTTGCTTTGCAAAAAGGCACATGCAAAGCAGAGGTGGCGGCAACTTTGCTGGTAACGCTGTCTATGCACAACGGTGCAGCAGCGCACATGCATTGCGAGCCAGCAATGCGAGCCACATACGGTCACGCCATTGTTGCTCACACTCTTTCACCTGCTGTTTTCCCTCACCTACGCTGCGCTTGTGCATATCCAGGCAATGGTCACGGCACTCACTGCGGTGGCATCATTGCTGCCAAGAACCAGGGCTCTGGCATCTTTGGCGTTGTACCTGGCATGCCTCTGCTGGCCATCAAAGTGCTCAGCAAAGACGGCTCTGGCCCACTCGAAAACGTATACAATGCATACAAGGACATCATTGCACGCCTGCAAAAGGGAGAGAAGATTGTATCCATCAACCTGTCACTCAGCAGTCAATCTGATGATGAGGAGGCAAAGGCATACGAGTGCGGACTTTTGGCTAAGATACAGGCATTTGGTACAACAGTAGCTGCTGCAGCAGGCAATGACGGCGAAGCACTTGACTACAACCTGCCAGCTGCCTGCATGCAGTCAATGACTGTTACGTCACTGGACGTCAATGACAACCCGTCATACTTTTCAAACTACGCGACAGCTGGCAGTGCTAAGGCGGCCACGCTCATTGCAGCACCTGGCCATTCTATCTACAGCACCTACACTGGCGGTGGCTACCAGACCTTGAGCGGCACCAGCATGTGAGTGCTGCATTACCCCTGTGGTATTAATGGATGGACAGCCAAGGTTGACCAGATTGAACGTATGTAGCGTCTGCTGTTAGCATAATGCAGCTGACTGCAGAGTGCATGCATTAAGCAGCAGCTGACCTGCCTGTCATAACAGCTGGAGCTACAGAAGCGTTAGGACCCGCATATCAGACATGCTGCATCTGTTGCCCTCTTGCCAAGGTTACAAGCTCTGAACGCTCCTGCTGCTGCCTTTGCTGCACTGCATTTCAACTCGCAGGGCCACTCCGTTTGTGGCTGGCTCCTTTGCCGCGTGCTTCCTGTCTGGTGCCTGCCAGTTTGGTTCCCCTGCTGTTGACGGCAACTACAAGGTGCTGATGTCAGCATCAGCAGCCGGGCCATGCAGCAGCAGCACCAAGTGCGGGCCGCAGTGGGGCACCGGCAACCTCTACGGTAACATGGTCAACATGCGGCAGTTTTAGAGGCTGACTCGCACGTGCGGGTTTGACGGTCAACGTATGTACGTAGTTAGGGTATGGTAGACAGCTTATATCTTGTGTGTAGATATTGCAGCGTTTTGTGGCAGGCAGGCAGAGCCTGCAACTTTACGAGTACTACTAGTGAGCTGACAGCTGATCACTGCATTCAGTGATGCGGGCGTGTTAGTTGCATGTGGCGCTAAGGTGTCACAGCTGCCAGTCTGGCGCGCTGTTTTGCACTAGCAGGCAGTGTATTGTACGGTGTCTTGGTGCTGTTGCAATGCACCAGAGAGGCCCTTGGCCCACCTGCAACCACCATTGCTTGGCTGTTGCTGCTATTGCCAGCAGACAAAACGGTGCTGTTCATGCTCCGCATGCCATGCTATCAGAGGCTTGAACCTAGCTAGTCTGTGTCCTGCGGCAACCTTTGATTAGATTGGCATATGTTCAGTTGCAAGATAGCATATGTCCCCTTAATACTATGCATCAAACCATGCTCGCGTCCGCCAGACAAAGGCTTCATTGCACTGATGTGGGCAAGATGGATTCATGCATTGGCAGGACTGTCTCTCATACGCAGGTTGACGTATGGAGGTCATCTGCTTGTATCCGTGTATACACGTCCGTAGCAAGTGGCGTGTGTTCGTGTAGAAGCTCAGCATCCCAACGGCAAAGGCAAGTTGCGAGGTTTGTGTTGCATCTGTGTGCTTGGCATGTGTGGGCCTGTACGACTTGCTGGCAGAGGTCATTTGTATACTATCCGACAGTGACTGACAGGCAGTGCTGCAGCAGCGACTTCAGTCAGTTGCACTGGCTTCAGCGCATGCAATGCGTGTACACTTGAACCCTACAGTCTAGTTAAGAGCCTGTTCGATGGGCACCACACTGGCATCCAAGCAGAACAATGCCTGCCATGCAATTGCACCATGACAATGTTCAAGGTCAGCACACAGTTGGTGCTGCTGGCTTACAACCCAGCAGAACATGGCTCTAAAAGTGTTTCAATCACAGCTCTCAATTACAGCTCACAATAAGAGGTAGCTGCTTCCAGCATGTACAACTATGCATGCCATGCATGGCATTTCTCGGGCTTCAGTTAAGACCGCGTCACCCCATCACCCCGGGCCTTACCATCACCCCAGCACCCCATCACCCCGGGCACCATCACCCATCACCCCAAGAAGTAACACTCCCATCACCCCGGGCACCATCACCCATCACCCCAAGAAGTAACACTCCCATCACCCCGGGCACCATCACCCCATCACCCCGACACCCCGACCACCCATAGCACAGCGTAACCACTCAAGGTGACTCCTGCACTTCTGCCAGATTGATTGATCGAACTGCATCGCATAGCAGCAGACGTGTTACGCCTGCGTTTGAATGTCTAAGCTTCCACATCGATCTAGTCGCTCACGCTACTTGAACATGCCTGTACCATGCATGATATGCTTCTTTGAATATCAATAGACGCTAGTTGGCCCGCATTAGTTGATGGCCGCTTCCAGCTCGCGGCCCCCTGGGTCATGCTTGGCAGGGCGATCATACTGTCCTACCTCGGAAGAAACGGATAGGATGAAATGAAACAATGGAACTCGTCTCAGGCGTGATCGATGTGCAGCAGCAAAGGGTATCTTAGCGTTCGTGAAGACAAGAGGCTGTACTCCTAGTGCAGATGCAGTGAATGGTGAACTGCTTCCAGCTGCGATTATAGAGCACAGCCTTCAGCACAGCAGCAGACCACTACTTTGCAGACAAGGTGGTGCATGCTGCAGGAAAGAACATCATCTGCATTACATGCCCTGCAGTGCCCAGAGCTGTTGCTGCTTAGCAGCTGTTAGCGTGCTGCCTTCCAGGTGCAGCTGTTGCTTTGTCAGCTGCCAATAACCGTTTCATCTGCAAGTGTTGCTGACAGCTGCATGCATGTCCAGACATAGTTGCATACTATGCAGTCACTGACTCAGTGAGTGGCACGTGCTGAACATTATGTCTTGATCAGCCATACAACCACTGCTGCTATTACTTTCACCACCACTGGCAGCGGCACAGTACACGGTGGGTCACGAGAGCGTTGCTTGGAAGAGCAGCCTTCCATGCAGGGGTTGGGTGTTTTTGCTTGCTTTCTTGCAAGAGTGCTGCTGCTTTTGCATGACAGGCTGCAGCTCAGCAGTGCAGTGGTGAAGCGCCATACTATGCATGTCAAGCTGCGACTGCAGTGCATACCAAACTGCGCGTCTTGTAGCTAACCTGCTCAACATTCTGACATAACAATGCACCAATGCACCTGCCGGGGGCCCTCTGCCATCGCCACTTTCAGCTGCATCTTGCTGGCCAATGAATCGGCTCGCTGGCTGCCAGCAGCTGGCTGTGCAGGGGCGGGTTTCAATCCCGAACATGTATTGTACTGAATGCCAGCATCCTCTGCCTGGCAGTCTCCTCTGCTGCTGTGGTAGCTTTGCTGAGTCTTTTGAGCACTACCCATGCATCTCAAACATGCATATGGTGTATCTTGATGCGCTCAAACTGGTTCAGTGCAGCACATAGTGCTGTGGTGCCTGTCTCCAGCTTGATATCAGCACCATCAGTTTGTAAAAACACATGCATGGTTATTTTGTTATACCCGTGGTATCCTGTCCCCTTTCTCTTCAGGAACTGTGTGCAAACACGACCAGCAGCATGCAGGCGCATGATGCGCGCGACGCTCTCGTTGTGGCTGCTTGTTTGATGTGGCCGCGACAATTTTGCCGATTATATTCTTTTTAAGACCAGAGTGCCATCGCTGGCTTACAAGGTAGCCTGACGATCGAAATGTGGTGTGTAACAGCAGTGCGCGGGCTCTGCAATACCGCACTGCCAGCAGCACATCGGTTGTCCTATTGATCGCTAATAAGCACAAACTGTCAGCCTCTGTGGATATACGGCAGCGGCTGAGGGCTACAGCAGGTGCAAGGCACAGCAGGCAGGGTGAAGTCACCTAGGGGGTGACCCCCCAGGTGACCCCCCAGGTGACTGTACTGCTGAACCAGCCTTGCATGCCTTGACAGGGCATCTACATGGGCCATTGTGCCAGGAATTTAATATAGACATATGAAGAATATAGTTTAGCGTTTTGCTGGTGCCTCTGGACCTGTTGTGCGGCTTGACATTGAAACTTGAGTGGTTCAGGTGACCCCATGGAGCTGGGAAGCAACTCCTAAGTTGGCTTGTGAATGCCATACCAGCCCTGCACAACTTGACAGGTCTTGTCATCAGCGCATGTATTCTTGATTTGTTGATGTTTTGACGCCGTCAAAGGCCTGAGAGACATCATTCATGTGTGTTCTGCCTAGTCACTGGATCGTCTTGGCCTGTACTACAGTAGTACCTCTGCCAACCCTTAGAGATTGGAGACCCAGAAAAGTCTCTCTCTCAAGAGGCTGTGCACTAGTTTGGCTGCCTCGGCGCAAAGCTCTCTAAAGAGCATCGGACTACGGTTTTGGCTATTTTTGAACACATTCAGTAGGGATCCAGCAAGTTGTTTGGGTGTAGCTGAAAAGTGCACAGATTATGTCCAAGGATAATCCAAGAGCATCTTGATCCTTGGCTGCGCTCGACTATTTCCTCGCCTGTCCGCCCCTCTCGACTGTTTCCACCATCGGCGCACGTTCACAGTAGACGACACACACGGTAAAACAACCAGTCTCCGGTGCTGCAGCGAAACAACCCACCATTCTGGCGTTCCGCCTCCTACCATATTGCTCTGGCAACGAGGCAAGTTCATTCGGATGCGGATAAACATTCGGAGTTGCAGTAGTTGTGGGAGCGCGGGCGTCGGCTGGCTGCTGCAGCCATTCGGACAGTTTTGTTTGTCGTTTGCCCCAGCAGCCATGCAATGCACTAGCCTCTAATGCACTTGGAATGCAATGATCTGCTCATCCCTAATGGTGCAATGCTTGCCTGCCCTAGCTGATAGCGTGAGATTGTTGCCGCAGCAGCAGCAGCAGCAGCAGACTCGAGGCACTGTCATTCCTGGCACGCGCACATGCGCAAGGTTCCACACGCTCATGGAATGCAAGATTCACTCAACTGTGCAACATGCCAGCTTGTCATCAAGGCATCAGACGTGTCTGCAGTGCCTGAGCTACTTGGCAACTCTGTGACAGCTATGCTTTGCAAGCGGCGCAGCTTCGCTGCAGCAGCGACCCATCAACCAGTGTTCTCACCACACCACCTGCTGCTGCTGTACTGCTGCAACCCAGCCTGCACAACAGCTGCTCCACCACCAACCGGTGTAATTTGCTACTGCTGGCTATCATTGCAGTGCTATAGTAAACCGAGAGGGAACTGTAGGGGAGCCTATTGACCCCAACACAAGCTGCACAGCATGCGGTAGTCAGGACAGCCCTGAAACCATGCTGATATGTGAGGGATGCTTCCAAGGACTTCACATGGCATGCTTGGGGATTGCCTGCATCCCTGACGATGACTGGGAGTGCAGCAGCTGCACGGCACTCAACCAGCTTGGTGCAGGCAGCAACATTGTCCTCGAATGCCCTCAAGCGCTGTACCAGGATGGCCCAGACCCTCACTTGACCCAGGGCCTCTTCAACGCCACCATCCGCAGCATTGAGGCCGCCGAGAGCGATAGCTCCGGCCTTCAGCCAACGGGATAACACATGGTGTTATGGTGGGTTTTAGGTTGGTTTCCACCCCAATACCTGGCCGTGTTATGGCTCCAACCATAGTCAGTTCGGTGAGACCAATAGTGTCTGGGATTGTCGGTGTTTTTCAACACCCGTTTAGAAAGCCATACCCCAGCTCTACTCACCTGGCTCCTATGTTTTGGCCCCATAGCAGCAGAAATCCAGTACATGCCCAATTACAAATGTAATTTCTCTCTCTTCATGAACACTAATTTGTATGGCAAGGATACCAACACTATAGGCTGTGTAACTAACTAACTAACTAACTAACTTCAGCGGCGCGCACAGCTGGATGTCAGCAATGCCCCACTGCCTGACTCGCTGAAGTTCTACAGCAAGCGCACGCACAAACCACTGCAAAGGGTGCCAGGGGAGTCGCAGCAGCTGTGTAACCTGCTGTGCGAACAGCCCGGCTTCCAAGCCTGCAGCGTGGTGCTGTGTAGCAGCCGCTATGCCATGTTCGGTAGCTGCGCTGCTGCTGCAGACCTGGCCAGCGAGGCGTGGACCTGGCTGGCGTTGTGGCTGATGACAAGGCCAGGGAGCTGCTAAATACTGGTCTAGCACGCGAGCTCCAGCTGCAGGTGCGACAGAGCAGCGGCAGAAGTAGAGAGGAATGGCAATTGCCGGTCATGGAATTTTGCAACTGAGTTCAGCAAACTCTGGCAGCGTGCAAATGCCAGGTTTTTGACAGAAAGCAGTAGTGTCTGCACCATTGTCAAACAGCACACGTACTGGAGCACCTGCATCCGTGCCAGTGACCTGCATCCTGTGTGTTTGTGTCTTGGGATGTATATGCAGAGCAGCTTTACTGACTGTGCTGGCACACCACCAGGTCACGTGGTGCTTTCTTACCTGTTGCTGTACTCATGGTGTGCTGCTGCTCTGTCCAGGGTGATGCCATGCGCGGGGCTACCATCAAGATCAGGCGCAAGGCTGCCCACAAGCGCAAGGTAGATGACGTAGGTGACAAGGCAACATTGGCTGCAGGGGGCAGTAGCGGCAGCTGTAGAACTGGCTCATGTGTGATTGTCATGTCACTTGCAGCGTTTGCTGTTAGCAGTGTGCGAATGCCAGCTCCTTTACAGACACCTGCAACTGCGCCAGTGACCTGCATCATATGGGATGTATACATTGTCAAACAACATCCGTGCCATCCTCCCTTGTGACCTGCCTGCAGGGCACCGACGCCGAGCGCACCCCCAAGCGGCAATGCAACAGCAGCAGCACTGCAGCAGCAGCACCCCCTGCACAGCCTGGCAGCAGTGCTGCAGTAGTAGCAATCCCTGCACAGCCTGGCAGCAGCGCTGCAGCAGCAGCAATCCCTGTGCAGCCTGGCAGCAAGTGCTGCAGCAGCAGCATACCCACCGCAGGAGATGCGGATCATGATCGGACAGGTGAGCACGAGAGCGAGAGAGACCTAGGTATGCATGTCAGGTAGACAGTCAGATGGAAGGCCAGCCATGATCATCATTGCCAGCAGCGGTGTCAGGATGCTTTTTGTGCATGTGCTGTGATGACAGATAGGATGGCAGCTGCAAAGAATGCATTCTCTCTGGCCGTGGTCTCACTCACACATCTATGCTGTCCACTTTTGCATGGTGCTGGGTGTAATCCACTGGTATGTGCTGCTGCTGCTGCTGCTACTCAGGATCATCAAGACCTGCGCCGCACCATCACCAACATCATCCACGGGAAGGCGTTGCAGTGGGAGCTTAGTCCGAATACCTTCCGCAACGTAGCACAGAAGCTGTACCCGGACGCAGGCAGGCTTCTCGCGAAGCTGAAGGACAAGGACAGGCAGAAGAACCTGCTAAGCGATGCAGAACAGCTGATGCATGCTGCAGGCGTGAGCAGCGATGGTGAGGTTGGCCGATTTGTCAAAGGACGCGGCAACCTCAACCATCTGACAGCCTTTTGCAAGGCTGGCCTGCATCGGCTGCCCCTCATGACGGTCATGACGATGACGGAGGGTGATCTTTGCCGCAGGTCAGTGTATCAGCAGCTTGCTGTACGTGTGGGTGACTTCAAAGCAGCAGCTCGAATGTTTATGTGTGGATGGCACATGTTCTGTGACAGCAACCTGACCAGCAAGTGCACCACGACACCGTCGTCATCACAATTCAAGCAGCAGCTACATGCTCAACTGCACAACATGCTGTCTGCAATTGCCGATGGCATGACGCCGACCAAGCGCTGTCGTGCACTGTATCGCGCCGTCGTGCAGTATTGCGACCAGTGAGACCTTCTTTACCAACGAGGGCGCGCGCCAGGCAGGGGGCAAGGCCCTGCACCTGACTACAGTCGCGGGGAATGTGTCTTCACTGCGCACAGTTTTCCGCTACGTGTTTGGGCGCAGCATGACCCCAGGCGAGTGTGCTTCACTGCATGCTTTGGCCCCCTCCTGGTTGCATGGAGGTAGCTGCCCTGCCTGCAGTGCTGCTACCCCTTCATGATGATTCTAATCTGGATGTACTGATGCTGCTGCTGTAGCTGCAGCTCCCCCTTCATGATGATTCTGACCTGGATCTACTGATGCTGCTGCTGTAGCTGCAGCTCCCCCTTCATGATGATTCTGACCTGGATCTACCGATGCTGCTGCTGCTGCTGCTTTTTCAGGCCAGTCAAGCGACACCTGTGTGCAGGTGGACACCACAGCAGGTCATCAGCGGCTGGCTGCAGAGAACCCAATGCGTGTCGACTTCATCAAGATGCTGCTGAGCACCGCGGAGCAAACTGGCAAGCTCAAGAAGTCTGAGCCTGCGCGCACGCTGCAGGTGCCGGGCAAGTGGCTCTTGCACTTCTGCCACGACTTCGCCAGCGTGATGCGAGACTTGGCCAAGATGTCCAAGACGTGAGCGGCAGCCGGTAGACGTTGTTACACCCATCAGCACGTAAAAGTGGACAGCAGTGCCCACATGCTAAAAATGACAACCACTTAAAGAAAGGGCGTCCCTATCACGTTGGTGGGCAACCACCCCAGCGCCCGAAGCCGCTGGTAAAACGAGGGGCTACGCCCCCATAGCCCGGGGAAGTGGTAAATCAATACGCTCAAAACGGGGCCGCACTGCCAGGTGGTTTGTCGTCGCAGGCAGGTCACAAGGGGGGATGGCACGGATGTTGTTTGACAATGTATACATCCCATATGATGCAGGTCACTGGCGCAGTTGCAGGTGTCTGTAAAGGAGCTGGCATTCGCACACTGCTAACAGCAAACGCTGCAAGTGACATGACAATCACACATGAGCCAGTTCTACAGCTGCCGCTACTGCCCCCTGCAGCCAATGTTGCCTTATCACCTACGTCATCTACCTTGCGCTTGTGGGCAGCCTTGCGCCTGATCTTGTTGGTAGCCCCGCGCATGGCATCACCCTGGACAGAGCAGCAGCACAC